>LOEQ01003767.1:239082-267929 GCA_001685075.1 Bramus lutescens
AAGGCTAGGCTTCTACTCTTGCTCCCACCAATTTTATCAACTCCAAATACACATCCATTTTTCACATTTGATGTTCTTTAAGTTCAGAATGCTTCATAAAATCAGTGATACCAAAAAGCTACTTAACTTAGGTGATGGTTACATGAGAGTCATTGAGACCCTCCCCATGACAGTTTTCTGATTGAGTGCCAGCATCAAAGAGCACTCACTCGCTCCTGTCCAATATCTACTCAGAGCATAGCTAAGGACAGGGACAAGTCACCGCCAAGCCCTGTTCCTAAACCAAACAACCAACTGACCAGAATAAAATAAAATCCCCTGCCTGTTAATTCTGGCATCTTTGGGCAAACTGCTAAACTTCTCCAACTCACTGCCCTGTACTTAAATTGTAAGTAATAATGGCTTCTACCTTGTAAAGTTGTGTCACCATTGAATTATTTAATGAATGGAAGGGGCTAGAACAAGCACATACTAAATGCTACTTAGCAACTAATAATAATAACAACTTAATAAGATCCCACCCTTGTGTGTGTGTGTGTGTGTATGTGTGTGTGTGTGTGTATATGCATGCACGTGTGTTGCTGGAAGTCAAACTCAGGGATATGCGCAAGCCAAGCGAGTCTCTATCACTAAGTTATACCCCAAGCTATTAATTATAAATCATTTTCATCTCTTGTTGTATCTGTGTTCTAAAGGTTTTGAAAGAGTGGTGGAATTATCCCTATTTAGAGACTAGGAACCTGAGGTGGGGAGGGGGAGGGGTGGCGGCGGTGTGCTGTTTGATATTATCTCCTGCAAATGAGGGGACAACTGGAAATAGACCCAACATGCATGCCCCCTGAGTCCTCAAGAAGGGTCACCCCTCCTGGCAGGTGGTCTATCTAATTCATTGGAGTAAGAGCTTTACCTCTTTCCCTAAGGACATGGTCAGCCAGTAAGGGAATGGACAAAGTTCTCATGATCCAGTCCCACTGTGCTGACTTTTGTGGAGCTCAGGCAATTTTTAAAAGGACCAGAAATTGCAGACTAAGAAGGGACCTGTAAACAGGCCCTCACCCTTGGCTCTCTATTCATCAACAAACAGAAAACACAAAAGACAGTCTCTAGTTTCCGGCAACGGAAGACCGGTAGTTAAGAAACGTTACCAGTTTCCTCTCTGTGGTGAAACTCCAGTTTCCTAGTCAGAGTGGCAAACTGCACTTGCCCCAGGGGTCCAGAGGCCAAGTTGGTATGGAACTTGCAGAGAAAGGACAGGAAAACCCCCTGGCTAATGGCCTGTGAACTCCTGGCAAAGGTCCTTGTTAGTCCTGAAGCAGACTGGGTTTAGACTTTCTCTTCCACTTCATTCATGGCCCTTCAGGCAACACTGGAAAGAGAGCACAGAGTGGACGGATCTGTAAACAGTACTGAAGCTGAGATCTCAGGCGAGTACATGCTGGTGCTGGGCTGGGATCAAAAGCCCAGTGAAAGCACAGAATTCTAGCCCCTAATGGCTTAACCTCAGGGCATTTGATTTGACTAGAGGGAAAGGGGAGAAAGGATAGCCTGATGGGGTACAAGGCTACATCTGAGGTCAAGGGTGCTTCCTAGGAAGAGAGACCTCACCGCAGCAAACATTTAGGTTAAAGACCACAGTGAGTTCTTATTCATTTAGAATTCTCTTTCTAAGGTAGTTCCAAACTCAGGTCGTAAGTAGGAAATAAATCATATGCCTTCAACTGAGGTGAGATAGACTTTTTGTTTTTGTTTTTCTGTGTTTTTTTATTTTATTTTATTTTGTTGTTGTTTCTTGAGGCAGGGTTTCTCTGTAGTTTTGGAGCCTGTCCTGGAACTAGTTCTTATAGATCAGGCTGGCCTCGAACTCACAGAGATCCGCCTGCCTCTGCCTCCCAAATGCTGGGATTAAAGGCGTATGCCACCACCACCCGACTGAGATAGACTTTTTAAAACTGTTTCTTTTATCTTTTCTCTGCTTACAAAATAAAATATATGTTCTAATAAAATATGTGTTCTAAATGGACTGTCTTTGGAGTTGGAGAAATGGCTCGGCAATAAGGAACACCACTTACTGCTCTTGCAGAAGACTCAAGGTTGGTATCCGGCACTCACATGATGGCTCACAACCACCTGTAAATCCAGATTCAGGGGACCTGACACTCTCTTCTGGCCTCTGAGGGCTCCTGCATTCATGCACACTTATACACAAACTAATAAATGAACAAATAAATAAATCTTTAGAAGACTGTTTTCTTCTTCGTTGCCCTCTTTGTATCTTGTACAAAGAACACATTAATAAAAAGGTTTTTAAATTCATGTGCCATAAAATGATGCCCCAAGAATAAGTGAGTTCCATTCTGATTTTGTAACATAAATAGGATCATGAGTTACATATCTCTGGATCCCCAAAAGTGGCAGTTTCTTTCCTCATCCACATTTCCATTCCAACACACTTCTTGTATCTTTTAGTAAAAAGAGAAAGAAGCCTGCCACAAACATCGGTGGGAGCCTGGCATAGGGGCTCGTTCCTATAATGCTAGCATTTGGGGATTAAGGCCAGAGGGTAGCCATGAGTTCAAGGTCAACCTACAGTATACTAAACAGTGAGCTCCAGGTCGACAGAGTTCTCAAAAAAGAAAGACTTGATTAAACGTAAAACAAAAGAACAGTACATGCCATGGGTTGGGGAGCGGGGAACTCAACATACAAAGCATGGGGTGGCTGCCATCCTCTTCAAACCATCATAGTGGACACATGGCACTGTGCATTTGTCAAGACTCAAAGCAGTGAATGGCACAAAGAACCAACCTGAGCATATGCGATTCTGAAACATATATTAATTTTATTATTAATATTAGCACATGGATCCACATGCCACAACATGTATGTAGAGGGGAGATAACAATTTTGTAGCATCATCGGCTCCCTCCATCTACTTTTCTGTCTACTCATGGGATCGAACTCGGGTCACCAAGCTCATGGAGAAAGTGCCTTTATCCTGCCAGCCCCTAAAACATCATTGCAATGGGAGTCTCTGAAAGCACCCAGGTCTATACTGTAAATAATGAAACCATGCTCCGCCAGGGTAGGGATGCTTTGCCGCTGACTCAAGCACTTTATGTGAAGAGTCTGAGACTAACCGCAGAGGAAAATGTGCACGGACACTGTATCCTACTTAGAAGGACATTTCCCACTGGGCCTGAAATTCTAGTGTGCATAGTGAGGATGAACAATTTAATAATGTTTGGCTCCTCACTGCTAAATATGAGCTGTGGATGATACAGAAGAGAAGAGGAAGACCCGGTTGTGAATGGATTAGAGTTCAAGATGACAAGTTTTAACTCATATTTCATTTTGCATAAGCAGCGTCTTGCTCGTTCTGTGGTGCCGTAATGGAGCGTTCACGGCTGCTGCTTTCCAGCCAGCAATGACTGGCTCACAGTTGCAGAGGCTTTGAAGTCCAGTGCGGAGGTTTTCCATCTGGCAAGGGACTCCTAACTGTATCATTATGTGGAGTAAGGCAGAGTAAATAGGCAAGAGGAGGCCCAAATTGGCCTTTTATAAGAGTAACAATTCCTTCCATGAGGGCCTAATTACCTCTCAACACTGTTCAAACAGCAATTCAGTTTCAGCATGAACTAAAGTGGACTTTCAAAACATAGCAGATAGCCGGATTCAAGACTAACCCTAGGAAAGTTGGAGGACATATCTGCATCACTGTGGTCTGTCAGCTGAGGAAACACAGAAACACAGGGATCCCAACAGCATAGGGTACATCAAACCGAAGTTCGACTTTGAACATGCTTCCCGGTAACAGAATTAGGAAGCATTGGCTAATCCTAGGACTGAATCAGGAGATCAAATGATCCTGGAGTATTTAGTACTACTAGAAAGTAAAAACGCGGTAACTCATGCATGCGCACGTAGTTGAGACGCCAAACAGACACAAGAACCAACTTAAAGTTCTTTTAAGAGTCAAAGATGGAACAAACTGGGGTAACCAAATAAATAAAAGTAAAAACGATCTATAATTCACAACATGAAATAAACATTCAAGAACTCATACTGGTGTTTATAGATTTAAATACTCAACTCTGCAAAGTTCACCTCTGAACTCCACCCCAAATATACATACACACAACAACAATAATAAATACAAGGGGATACAGAGAAACTGTCACAAGCAAGGACCCTAATGGTACATGCCAGCTAAACATACTGTGGTGCCCTCATTGGGATTCTGAGCAGAAAAAGGACATTGAATGGAATTAGGAAAACAGCAACAGCTAAGAATGCAAATGAATTACGGTCCTTAGCTAATAATAATGTGACAATAAAGGCTCATTACTTGGGGGGCAAATGTGCAAGGTTAATAGCATGGAAAGTGGGCGCAGGCTAGAATATACGGGAAGTTTCTGCACGGTTGCACAATGCAAAATTGTTCTAAAGTAAAAGATAAAAAACAAAACCAAACAAGACCCTAGAAGTTTGATGTGGAGATTCCGGGCAAGCTTGGTACACTCTTCTACTAACTGTGTTGGCGCCACACACTCCCTCCTCTGCTTTCCCAGCCATGTCTCTGCTAGTTGTTTCAACACCAACAAACACAACCAACTTCTCCAAGTCTCCCAGCAACACAAGAGTTTGCCTTCAACCTGCTTGGTCCCCTCAGTGGGACAAACTCCACCACTTAACTGAATAGCTTTGGCCCTGGAGTTCAACCTTCTGAGTCGGTAACTCTCCTCCAGAACCAATTTAGGGGGATGTACTCAAGTGACTTCATTCTTACTCACTGTGTGGCTTCCAGGGGGAAAAATGGGGGTGGAAAGAGCCCTACAGAACCAACCTCAAACAGAGAGATGGCATCTGAAAACCCACAGAATTGGGGGGATATGGAGACTTTGTGGAGTTCCATTATAATTCCTGCAAAAACTAACAAATAAAAAATGAGAACTCAAAATGCAGGCTGGGAGGTAAATCAATGGCCTCCAAGAGGATGCAAAAAGGTACTAAGTAGGGGAAAGGTTCCTGCTGAGTTCTAGGCTCTCCACCAGTCACTGACAGGAAAGGCTCCAGGGCATGGCAGGGGAAAGCTGGTCCTCAGGTGTGGTGCTGGTTTGCAGACTCACCCACTCTTGTCTCCCAGTTGTTTCAGACAAGCAATCCTCACCTTTTCAGAGGAAATTAAATTTTCAGACATGGGTCTGACCATGTAGCCTGACCTGAAATTTGCAACAGTTCTCCTCTAGTGGCTCCCAAAAAACAATCCTCTTTTAAAAAAAAAAAGTTTTTTGTTTTACTTAATGTTGTGTGATGATCATTTTGTCTGCACGTATGGTTGCACTGCATGCAGGTCTGATGCCCTTGGAGGCCAGGAGAGGGCATCAGATCTTCTGGAACTGGAGTCACAGATGGATGTGAGCTGCCACACAGGTCCTGGGAATCAAACCCGGGTCCTCTGTAAGAGAGGCTGGCACTCTTAACTGCTAAACTGCTTCTCCAGCCCCTAGAACCACCTTTTAATGAACCATGAATGCTGTAGGTAATCAGGATTGGGAGGCAGGGGCAGGTGTCAAATGCCCATGAATATTTTGGGCTGCATTCTCACTAGCCTCTACCCTAGCCAGATAGGGGTATGTCAGTAGTCAGAGAGGGAAATATGTAAATTATTTGAAGCTGTTGGGTCCTTTACTAATCCGCAAAAGGGATGCCATTTAAGGGCTAAGTGCCTAGTGTTGCAAACTAATCGTGCCTTTCCATAATGACCCAAGAGTCATTGTGAGTCAAGCACAATTAGAAACCCAGAATCTAAATCTTGATTGAAGCCTTCAGTACATACATTGACCATATCAAGTAATTCTGGCCTTTCATTCGGTCACTCCTCCTCCAAGCATTTGACTCATGGGCAATGACAGACTTTTGGAGTCTTCCAGGAAGACTACAAAGCTTCTTATTTGAGAGAAAGCATGCCAAGTATCTGGGCTCTATTTTAAAGTGCCAGGGTAGCTTTTGATGTTAGCTAATAGCCATGAGCTGCCAGTGAGAAGCTCCACTCCCATGGGGTTGCCTCACACCAAGGAAGCCCAAGAGACATGGAGAGGTTGGCACTCCAGGCCACAGTTCTAGCTGAGTTCATTGCTTAGCCACCCCAGCCGTGTGTGCGAGTCATGACAAGTGACAGCACAGACATGATGCAGAAGCTGTCTCTCCTGTGCTGTTCTTGAATTCCCAATCCACAGGCTCCATGAGGATAATAAATACGACAATATGTTTAGAGCATTTGCTCCAGAATGCTATTCTACCCATGCTGTTGCATTCCCAATGTTCTGTTAGAGAGACAGCGACACAGAGATGGGGAAACTGAGTTTTAGAGGGCGCTCATGCTTTATGGCAGGTCACAGCTCATAGAAGTGGTGGCCAGGTTGAATTCCATGCTTATTCAAATCTAATGCTAAAGATTTAACTAAGGAACTAAAGCTCTTACTTACCACTTCCAGGGAATCATGGGAAATCCCTCTGATTGAAAGATAGAGCCAGGTTATTTGTCTATCTCCCAAATACACACTGGCTCTTCCATATTGAAATAATGATGACGCATATTGGAACTGAATCCCATTATTCAATCTTTGATATTTAGAATTGAAGCCTTTAGTGGGGGGATTTGGACAGCATAGGGCTACCAGGGTAGGGGCTCCACAGCTGAATATTGGCAGCTTTTAAGATGTCAAAGAGAATCTGAAACATACTTACAATGTCCTGTGCTGATTCAGGCATCTTTCAGGAAATTGGCTATCATCAGATGTGACCTTGGGGTCAGCACAGTAGTCCCAAGTAAACTCCTTGTTTTCTAATTCACCTCGTCTGTGGTAGTGTGTGATTAGCCACAGGAAGCAGTCAATGACAAAGTTCTTTATTCTCCTGGGCATTTCTCTTTTTTATTCAAAGTCTTCCCAGAGTTGAGAGATACTTACCACAAGAAATATCTCTGTTTTTATAACTTTGAGGGACAAAGTGGTTACCTTTTTAGGGTCTGAAGTTACTCCTTTGCATTCTTGAGCTTATGAAACGGCCTTACTGCTTTGTGGAGTTGGTTGGTGGCAAGACCCAGATGGGACAGATATTCTCCTTTCTTTTTAGTTTTCCTTCTTTCTTTTCACTCATTCTGGTACTATTTGAAGTTTCTGAACCAGTGACTCTACAGCTTCTAGTTGGGGGAGGGGTGGCATAAAGGCCAGGGGAACTGTCACATGTTATTTGGGTGGACTTAGTTTATATATCACCTAATTCTCATGCTTACATCCAAAAGAAAACTTTGGACTGTGTAGATGACTCAGAGAGTAAGGGCTTGTTAAGCCTCCTGATCTGAGTTAACCTATGGGACCCATATGGTAGGAGAGAATTGACTCTGACCCATGTAGTGCTGTGGCATGAGCGTGTGCACACACAGACACACACACACACACACACACACACACAAATGTAATTAAAACCTTTTTTTAAAGCAACACCCTTCACATTGATCTCTTTTAAGTATTTTTTATTTTTCTAGCTTTAAATATTCTAATATCTTCTTGCTAAGATAAAGGCCC
Source organism: Bramus lutescens (assembly GCA_001685075.1). Lineage (NCBI taxonomy): Eukaryota > Metazoa > Chordata > Mammalia > Rodentia > Cricetidae > Bramus > Bramus lutescens. The sequence goes on from LOEQ01003767.1 coordinate 246,669, forward strand.
TTAAATTTTATGGCTATAATATATTTATTCCTATATAGGTTCACATTACTCACAGATATTATAATGGGCTTCAGTTGGATTCTGGAGCTCTCATGGCTTTGCTAATGACTTGGTGACATTATTCTATTCTAATAAGTATCAAGGTTACTTTCATCTTAGAGATTTAAATCTGAGATGGTAAGACATTCTCTTGGGTGACAGAGCTTATAATCACCAGAAATAAAAATTTATCAAATATCTTCTAATACTGAGATTCTATTTTATTTTTTTAAGCTTGTTTCTTGGACTTTTTATTTTATGTGCACTGGTATTTTGCCTGCATGTATATCTGTGTGAGGGTGACAGATACTGGAGCTATAGACAGCTCTAAGATGCCATGTGAGTTTTGGGAATTGAACCCAGATCCTCTAGAAGAGCAGTTAGTGCTCTTAACCGCTGAGCCACCTTTCCAACCCCCCTTTCTATTTTCTATTCCATTATAAATCTGCAGAACATGAATCATAAATTATCGATTCCTAAAGTACTGCACTTAAAAACAGAGAATTCAGCCAGGGTGGTGACACATTTAATCCTACAAATAGGAGGCAGAAGCAAGTGGTGAACTCGAGGCCAGCCTGGTTTACAGAGCTGCTGTGGGACATGGTCTTTCATCCTGTCATTTATATTTTTTTTAATAAAACACTGATTGGCTAGTAGCCAGGCAGGAAGTATAGGCAAGGTGACCAGGCAGGAAGTAGAGGCAGGGTGACAAGAACAGGAGAATTCTGGGGAGAGGAAAAATCAGTCTGTAGCTTTGACCCAGCTGCACAGGAAGCAAGATGAGAATCCCTCACTGGCAAAGGTACCAAGCCACGTGGCTAACAGACAAGAACAATGGGTTAATGTATGATGTAAGACTTAATTAATAAGAAGCCTGAGCTACTAGGCCAAGCAATTTATAATTAATGTAAGTAGAACATAAACCATTAAGCAGCCTTTCCCTGTGGCTCCTGCCCCTGTTCCCCTTTGAGTACATCAGTGAGGGACTGTGATGGGACAGTAAGCCAAATAAACCATTTCTTCTCCAAGTTGTTTGTGGTCGTGGTGTTTATCACGGTAACAGAAAGTAAACTGCCCTTAACCATCAGTGGACTAAAGCTACACCCCAAACTCTCCATTTCCAGTTTCCTGAGACTCTTTGGATCATGCGTATGCACATGGGAGCTACGTTCAGAGAACCAGTGAGAATGTGGCTGCCTGGCTGGTTTCTGAACAGGTCTATGTGGCAATGACTAATGTAAACAGCATGTGGATTGCTGAGTTTTCAGCCAATGAGACTGCCGGTTCGAAAAGAAAGCCTACCAGATATCGCCTGCTAGATAAACATCCTTTAGCAGTTTACAGGGCTTTCCCCAAGCTTCTGTCTGTTCCTATAAAAGATGAATAATGTCCTCTTTAATGCATTTGGGGAGGATTAAAAGAGATAATCATGTTAGCTACCTCATACAATCTGAGCTCTGCATTAAAGTAATACTCTCCACATGGGCATGGCAAACACTCCCATCCTTTAAAATCTGGTGGTAACCAAATATGCTTTAACTTATTAAATCTGGATTAAAGGCTAAGCTATACACAAGGACATTTCCAGAAGCTTTTAACTGGTGAAGGGTTTGGCATATGCTTAATAAGCATCTAGTATGTGCTGGGCATTACTCTAAGCATAGAGGATGGAGTGAAAAATAGAAAAGTTATGCATGCCTATCTTTAGAGCTTAGTGGGTCAAATAAACAAGGAGAATGTAAATCTGTGAGTTGCAGTGGCTGGGATGATGGTAAGGGTTCCTATAGTTTGTCTCTTGAATGGGCTTCACAGGTTCAGGTGTTGAATGGCTGGACACTAGCTGTGATGCTGCGGGGACATGGTGAAATCTTTGGGAGGTGACCCTAGTAGAAGGACGTAAGTCACGTCATTGTAATTTGCTCTTGAAGGAAGTATTGGGCTCCCTCCCTCCCTCTGCCCACTCTCTCTCCCTCCCTCCCTCCCTCCCTCCCTCCACCCCCTCTCTCTTTCTGTCTCTCTGTCCTCTCCCCTGTGCTCCATGCTGTGATGTTGCTTCTCACCACAGCCCCAAAGGCAACTGGGCTGAGCAGCAGTGAACAGAAACCCTCAAAACCCATGAGGCTCTTCTCTTGGATCTCATGTGCATGTCCTAGCAATAGATGTGGTCTGCAGCTCAGTGATAGAGCACTCATCCAACACATGCAAAGCCCTGAGTTTCATCACTAGCATCATGAAAAACAAAACTAGGCTAAAATTAAAGAAGTAGAGTTGGAGTGTGCGAATGAATCCCCAGGGAAAATAATGCCAAGGCAAGGCACCACTCTTTCCCAGCTTGCCCCAGGCACAATGCACAGTCATGTTGGGTGCTTGGCTTTCAGAAAGCTGGGAGATGGGATGGGGAGATAGTCTGTGATACCCCTGGAGACCAAGGGGGTGGCAAAGGCCTGGTAATCAGACTCCTTCAAGATTAGAACTCTTCAGAAGAGTTTTGCTTTGAAGAGATGGAAGGCAATGGTCCTGTGCTTGGAGAGGAAATGGAGCCAATTAAGGTGTTTTGGATTTTAGATAAGCAAACTGCCTGCACACGGATTCATGGTTTCAGAAGAAAGTCTGACAGTTCAGGAGAAGGAATGAATTTCTAGAACAAAGCCCTTTGGCAAGGGAGAAAGGGTGGGGAGGAGTAGAGACACAGGGACTCAGGGTGGCATAGGCAGGCTTGCCAGTCAGCTTTCCGGTACTTCTAACAAATGCCCATGATCATTAACTTATGAAAAGAAAAGGTTTGTTGTGACTCACAGTTTTAGAGGTTTCCCTTCGTGGGGGATTGGTGCTGTTCCTTTTGGACCTGAGAGGAGTGAGCACATGCCTGGGGGTCCACTCAGAGCAAAGCTCTTCAATTAGAAACAGAAGAAGAGAGAGGAGGGGGAGGAGATCAGAGTCCAACAATCCTCTCTGAAAGCCTACTGCCCAAAGACCCGAACCCCACAGGCTCCACCTCTTAAGGGTCTCACAACTTCCAACTGGTGCCATGCTGGAGAGTCATCCTTTAACAAATGGTCTTTGAGGGGACAGCCCTGATCCAAAGAGCAGCTGGGCACAAAATCAATCCTTATAACAGGAGAGAAGGGAGAACATGGCGTATAAGAGTGTGTAGACATAGGAACGTGTGTGTGTGTGTGTGTGTGTGTGTGTGTGTGTGTGTGTGTAGGGGTGCTATGAGNGGAGAACATGGCGTACAAGAGTGTGTAGACATAGGAACGTGTGTATGTGTGTGTGTGTGTGTGTAGGGGTGCTGTGAGTGTATGTACTGGTGTATGTGTACATTTGAGTGTCGATGCAGATGTTATAGAATAGCTTTGAGTGTTGTTTCTCAAGTGTCATCCATCACTTGTGTATGCTTGTGCATAATGTGTATTCCATGTGTATGTTTCTCACTGGCCTGGAACTCACCAACTAGGCCAGGTTGGCCGGCGTGGGAGCCCAGGGCTCTGACTGTCTGTTCCTCCCTGGTGCTGGGACTACAGGCACACATCACCACTTTACTGGTCAAGCAAACCAGCCCAGGAATTCCCTTCTGATGGTTTCTGTTCTCTGAGAAATTTACAGAGCAATGTGCTATTAATGACCCCAGAGCAAGGAGCTATGGGAGCTTGAGGAGTCAGGAAGAATGACAGTCACATAAAAGAGTTTCTGTGGTCAGTCATGGAGTACTTCACCCTTGTATGTCACAACTCAGGTAAAACAGGAACGCCTGTCCCAGGGGAAGGAGATATTTGAATTTGATGTAAAGAGGAAATGAGAGCTGGAGAGACAGCTTAATCCTGATCAGTAAAGTACTGGACATGCAAGCATGAGGACCGGGGTTCAATTCCACAGTGTTGTGCTGTAAAAAGGAAAAGAATCTGCACAAGGCACCATGTGCCTAGAATCCCAGCACTGCGGGACTAGAACCAGGAGGATTCCTGGGAGCATCTGGGCCAGCCAATGTGACCAAACTGGCAAGTTCCCTGTTAACTGAGAAATCCTGTCTGAAAAAACAAGGTGGAAAGTGACTAAGGAAGACACGGATGTTGGCCTCCTGCCTACTCATACACATGCATGCACACACGTGTACACTATGAATACACACACAAAGGAAGAAGAACAAGAAGAACTTGGGAGGAGAAGGAGGAGGAGGAGGAGGAGGAGAAGAAGAAGAAGAGATAACAGAAGTCCCGAGAGAAATGATGGGCTTTGGGAGATATGATGTCTAGAGTTAATGAGCTATATTAATCAAGAAGACTTGAAGGCCAAAGCTGAGATATTCATAATTTGAATGTTTTATTAAAACTTAGTGGGAGAGATTTAACTCATATGAAATGGGAATTTTAAATTATTCATAGCACCTGCTAATAGGAAATTTTAAATTAAAGTTATAGGTGCATGAACCTGATTTAAATAATTCAAATGCTTTCATTAATCCTTAACATACCATGGACAGATTTTTTTTCCAAAACAATTTGCGTGGAAGTCTCACCCAGAGGTTTAATATAAACTCCCAGGCAGCAGTGAATGAGTCAGGAGCCCCAGAGAAAGGCAGCTGCCAGGAATCAGTTCCATCTCAGGGAAGTGAAAACATTAGCCTTTAGCAATCAGCCAAGGTCCCAGGGATGGTCTCGAACCTCTAATTTGGACCACACTTTAAAAAAAAAAAAGCCAACCCTCTGTCTCTTATAGACACAGTGTGATGGGAAGCGACTTCATGAGATAAGCTGGAGGGTACTTAGATACTGCAAACTGTCTTGGCCATTCCTGAGCTGTGGTCTTCTGTCTTCAGCTCTGTGAGGGTTCTCCATGTTGCATTAGTTCGCACTGTGTCTCACCCACAGGCAGAATATGGAATCACTGTGACTGGCAGCCCAGGTCCAGTGCAACAGGCATCCAACTCTAGATCCCAGCTGGGCCAGAACTGACTGACTGCCTGAATCTGTATCCATTCTTTCGTCTTCCTTACTAATGGAAATACTGATTTTGATCTTGACAGGTGATGATCTAAAGAATAACAAAGGTATTTCTGCATCTCTTTGCAGCCAATGGAGCCAAGGTTATTAAGTTTGATCCATGAGGTATTAGCAAAATAAGGCATGGCAACTTTTAAAAAAAGATTTTATTATTTTAATTTTGCAAGTATGTCTGTGGACTTGTGTGTGTACCTCATGTGTACAAGTGCCCACAGAAGAGGGGGGTCTGTAACTAGAGTTACAGACAGTTTTGAGTCATCTGACGTAGGCACTGAGAACCATACCCCTGGCCTCTGCAAAAGCAGCAAATGTTAACTGCTAAGCCATCTCGTGAGTCCCAGGCTCAGCAAGTTTTAGGAAGCCTCTTTCAAAGACAACTGGTCCTCCTTTGGCCTTTTCTTATCTCTGTCTTCTTGGAAAAATTCTAACCCCACTGGTGCTGTGTTGCCATCTTGGACCACACCCTAGGGAAGATCAATGCTGAACTGGAAACCCAGCAAGCTGATGCAGCCAACTTTCCAGCTCTTTGGCATTTATCTCCACATCTCGTTTCCAAGGCAAGTGTGTACCTGGAATAAGCCATGACTTGCTTCCTTCTAACAAACACGCCAGCTCTCAAAGAGGTCTAAAATGAGCATCGCTAATGGCAAGAACAGAACATCGGGGCAAGATCACACACCCTGGTACCATATTACACCACCTTGACCTCATCTCTTCCCTGGTTCCCCACATCCTCACAGAGTTCCCACAAGCCTCACCTTAACCTGGGGCAGGAGACATACCTGAGAAACTAAAATTAGTGAGAAATTATTTATTTCTTTTCTATCTCCTCCCACTAAACCAGAAGATGGTGTTCTCAAAGTCTGGCCCAATGGATACCCATATCAGAATCTCCTGATGTTTGGTAAATATCCACCCCACATCTGTCCCAACAAAATGTCCGGGATAGGCACAAGAATCTACACATTTAACTTGACTTCAGCCAGGTTCTTATACCAACCAGGTGCAACTTCCCTTTATGAGGAGCTCATTTGTCTGCCCAGAACAATAATTTCTTTGTTTTGTAGACATATGTTCCCCGATGTTTTACCTTTGGGGGGGCATAAGTGTGCATAAGAACGAGCAAATGCTAGATCTGTATGTGAGTGTCCACTCATGAATTTTTGCCTTTTCCCTCCTCTTCCTCAGTTCCATCACTTTTTTTTGAAGTATTGGGCAGGGTTATTGTTCCTGGTTTGCAGAAATGCAGTAGGTCTGAGGTAGTCTCCTTAGTGTCTGTAAAGAGCTAAGGTTTAAACTGAGCCCTTCTCACTTAGGCCCTTTATTCTCACCGGTGATCCCGGGCTATGAGACTATGCATTTGTCTGAAGATCTAACAATGCCTTATTCTGAGCGTCTCGTTCACTGCTGAAATATAGACACCTGTCTCATAGCCAGCCTCATTGGACCACAAAAAAAACACAACAAAGCTCAAGCCGTTGCAACCAAGAACAGTTGCCTCAGTGAGTCAAAATCTTTCTGTTGCAACTGCATGGAAATGTGGCATAGACTTGCAGAACGTAAGCCAGCCTTTGGGGTCAATTCAATACAAATTCATATAAGAACAGTTGTATTAGATAACAGGACAGGACACAGATACAGAATGAGCAACCTTGAGGGTTGGAAGCATTTGGACAAATCTGAGAATACAAACCTAGCAGAGGCAGAAGGGCAAGGTCCTGGAACGTGAGAGTCCTTAAAGTGGAAAATAGTAAAGAGTTTCCTGATGAGGGTTTCACAGCATTGGGAGCTCCTGGGTGTGCTCTGGAGGTGGACCGCATTGCCCTCCCGCAGTTTTCAACTGTGCCCTTACATATAGATCATTATTAATTTGTCTTAAACATGTTTACATCCAACTTGAGAGACTAATGTTGTTTTGGATTAGGCTTTCAAAACTTGTTTTATATATAAGCCTTTCTGATAGATGGCTCCCCCACTGCCAAAGAAACTGCACAGGAAGCTGCAGACAGATGGCCGTGACAGAAGCTCTGGGGAGCACATAACAACATTCCATATGGCACTCCGTGCGAGGTTTGTGTAAATGCTTCCGACATCCAGAAACGGATTAGCCCACAGTCGTGGAGAAACGAAACCTCCTTTTGTGACCTTCACTGCAGGCCAGGAGTCCATTCCACACAACACCCAATACAGCAGAACAATAGAAATACAATAGAAATGAGCAGAAAACCCTCAAATAAAAATGAACTAAAAACCAAGCAACCAGCTGCGGAGCCCTGAGGTCTTAGCAGCCATGGCAGCTTCATCCTCGGATCAACTACTGGTTAGAGAGTTGTGTGGCTTCTAGATAAAAACAGTTGGAAGTTTAACATGAGAGTCACATGTAACTAGAAGTGAGAAAGTCTGTAACTTCAGGGCAGAAAAGGCCCACTGCCTGAGAGCCCAAGAATAGGTTTCACACCTTTTTAATGGATGGAAAAGTATCAAAAGAAGAAAAAGATTTCACAACACGCAAATGTGTGACACAATTCAAGGTTCTACTGGGACTTGCGAGAGACTCCCAAAATGCCCAGTAACGTTCCCTGGGAACATTACATCCCATGCTTGTTTGTTTCTATTTGTCTGCAGACGCCATTATGTGTCAACAGCAGAGCTGAATACTTGTGACAGAGACAGCCTCATAAGTGCACCTAAAGAATTTACTGTCTGTTATTTGTGGTAAAGCTTTGCTCAAGCTCAGCTTCAGAGATTTAATAATGAGAAGCAGAGGCATATCGCCCGGGGCTATCCTAGCTTGCTTTCTATGGCTATGTTAGAAGTCATGACCAAAACCAATTTGGTGGAAAAAAAAGATTCATTTGGCTTGCATGATCACATGATTATAGCCTGTCATTGAGGGACGCCAAGATAGGAACTTAAGCAGGTCAAGAACCTAGAGGCGAGAACTGACTCAGAGATGGAGGAATTCTCATTTCACTTGGTTTTAGTTGGCTTTGGTGTTTGTTCTGTTTTGTTTTGATATAGTCTTGGACCGTCTGCCCAGTGATAGTGCCACCCACATCAATCACTAATCAAGAAAATGCCCCCCATAGACTTGCCTACAGACCAATCTGATGGAAGTGCTTTCTCAGTTGAGGTTCACTGCTCCAGAATGGCCCTAGCTTGTGACAAGTGATAAAAAAACTTAACCAGTATGAGGGGGGGGCCTTACAGTAAAAGAGCTTCTTTAGTACTAATGACTGTGTATTTATGGCAAGAGCTTGTTCTGACTCTGTTGGAGTTCCTTAGCCTATGTGATTGCCATGATATTTGTGTGATTGTCTTCTTCTCCATTGGATTGTAACTTTTGCCACGACAAAGACTGAGCTGGCTGTGGTCAGGTTTATGGTTGTCAACATCCTCCTTAAGCTCCCTCTTTGTCTCTTATCTGGTGCTTCTCTGGCACTGATCCACCCACTCCACTTCAGAGAATGATTTGAACAAGACAAGTCGTAGGTCTCAACTTCCTGTGAAGGGGTAGGAGCACAGATGTTGTAACTAGGAAGTGTGGCACTCCACCAATGAGAAAAAAGAGGCAGGGGAATGAAATAGGTACGTGTAGGTAGAGTTTTCCTATACTGGCCATTGCTCCCAAATAATTACTTGGAAACTAAATATTAATTATAAATGCTCAGCTAATAGCTCAGGTTTACTAATAGCTAACTCTTACATTTAAATTAGCACATATTTCTTAATCTGTGTTTTGCCAAGTGGCTTGGTACCTTTTCTCAGGACAGCATGTCCATCTTGCTTCTCCCTGCATCTGCTGACAACTACAGTCTCCTCTGCCCTTCTCCTTCCCAACATTCTCAGTTTGGCTCTCTTGCCTAACCTTATTCTGTTCAGCTATTGGCCAATCAGCTTCTTTATTAACCAATGAGAGTAATACAGATTCATAGTGTATAGAAGGATTATTCCACAGCAGTTAAGTTTCGCCCTTCTCCCTCTTCTATAAACTTCTTCTATAAACTGCTCACCCTTCTAAGTTTTCATTCAGCCTCTTTGCAACCTGTGGACCTGCTTAGCACCACAGCATACCACACATCTCTCTTCTTGACTCGCTTTCACCTCACCATCATGACCTTGGGCTGTACCTCTGAGCAGCCTTACTAACTACACGGACTGATCTAGTCTCTCCTTTGTGTGGATGCAAAACACACCTAGTCAGTCCTCTACTACTAAACATGAAGGTCAATTTTTTTCCAGGCATGAATATTTAAAATACTAATGAGTTTGGGGTTGCTCTTATCTGTCATCTCTTATCTGGTGGTATCACATTGCTGCAGAATTATTATTTTTATCCTAAAAATAAGAGGTAAGCATCTTTTGGGCTTCTGCTCTGAAGTATATACATCATTTGGTTGTACTTCTGTCCCCCCAGTTGTCCATTATTTCCCTAAAGATACATATTTTACAGCAGCAGCATGTTTTACCCCACTCCGAGATTATTAATAATCACCTAAAACATCCATAGCATAGTTGTCTTTATACCAGTGGTTCTCAACCTCCCTAATACTTCTACCCTTCAATACAGTACTTCATGTTGTTGTGATCCACAATCATAAAATTATCTTCATGGCTCCTTTCCAACTGTAATTTTGCTGCTGTTATGAATCATATCTGATATGAAATTTCACAGGGGTCATGGCACACGGGTTGAGAACCACTACTTTAGGGATACCAACAGTTACCCAGCTTAACTGTGCTCAACATCCTGTTGTGAACGGCTAAAGATCTTGTGTACCAGAAATATTTTGCCTTATAAATCTCAGAAGACAGCATGAATCCTTAAGAGAAGGATTGCTTGCAGGAGTGAGCTGGGCCCAGGTTTGCACTGCTGCTCACTAACTCACTGTCTGGCATGACTTTCTGAACTTTGGCATCCCTTTGGCCCATAGGCCATGAAAAGACTAACCTCATGTCTGCAGAAATTAATTGTTAATGAATACGTGCGTATTCTGTTTTCTGCTGCTGGAACATGGAAAACACTCAGAAAGTATAGCTGCCATTCTTCCCCTCTCTCCACAATTATCTCTATCAGTATAGATTGTGTAAACTGTGTAGTTGATTTTAATTCCAAGTGTTTAGAGACCTATAATGACAACACCAAGCCCTTCCTACATAGCCCACTGAATGCCAGGCATATTATACATGCTTTATGAATGCTGAGAGTTTTTGAAGTGGATTAGAGGTATGCCTTCAGAGCATTTCTCTTTGGTGGTCTGAATTAATGTTCAAAGTAATGAAAAGACAACCTATTTCTAGATTGTTACCTATGTTATCTCATCTTCCTGGGCTGACCTAAAAGGCTCATGTGCCCGCCCTCTATGAGCAGTGCCATAGTACCCAAAATACAGGTTAAACACATGCTTTATGTCATCAAGAAAGCTACACTTGCTCTCTGCTCCAAGAAAAAGGACTTTGAAAGAGATGATATTGTGATTGTGGTTTGAATAAGAACAGCCTCCATAGATGAATAGATTTAAGTACTTAGTCATTTGGAACTGGCACTACTTGGCAAGGATTAGGAGGGGTGACCTTGTTGGAGGAAATGTGTCACAAGTGTGGGCTTTGGGGTTTCAAAGCTCAAGCCTGGCCCAGTGTCTCTGTCTTCCTGCTGCTTGCTGATCCAGATGTAGAACTCTCAGCTACCTCTCCAGCCCTTATTCTGCCTGCATGCTCCCATGCTTCCTGCCATGATGATAATGAACTAAATCTCTGAGTGTAGGCAAGCCCAATTAAATGCTTTTCTTTTATAAGATGAGTTGTGGTCATGGTGTCCCTTCACAGCAATAGAGCATTGACTCAGATAGAAATTGATAGCAGGGACTGGGGTATTGCTGTGACAGGCCTGTTTGGAGAAATATGGAACACTTCGGGACTTTGGACTAGAAAAGTGATTTGTTTTATTTTAAGTAGGTCTTAATGGGCCCCCTAGTAGGAGCATGGAAGACAGTGGTGCTGAGGATGATTTGAACTGTGGGAGTCCTGCTCAAGAAGTTTCAGAAGGGAAGAATATTAGCATGTGACCTAAAGACCAATCTTATGATATTTTAGCAATAAATGTGGCTGCTTTGGGGGTGTGTACAAAAAGTCTTCTTAAGAGTTTGGATTGGCAGACATTACAAAACAGCCTAGTATTGATTATGTTGTGTGGTTATTATTGTCCAGTCTTACGCAGATCTATAATGAAAAGGAACAAGATCAGCAAGAAAAATACAAAATGTACAGTTTGGAAACAAAAAAGGCACCAGGAAGTATAATGGAGCTAAGTCCTCTGCTCAAGGAGATAAAATGTTTAAAGAAAAGTCATATGCTAAATGGAATAAAGGGAGCGGTGGCCTCAGGGCCAGATCCCACAAGTTAAGCTTCCAACATGTGGAAGAAAAGCTTAGAATTGGGCATGGTGGTTCACATCTTTAATCCCAGCCCTCTGGAAGGCAGAGGCAGGCAGATCTCTGACGTTGAGCCAACCTGGTCTACAGAGCGAGTTTCAGGATAGGCAAAGCTTAGACAGTGAAGAAAACCTGGATTTCATTGGAGATGCCAAGCTCATGGAATACTGTAAAAGGCTTTCTTTTGGACCACCAACAAGCTCACAAATCATGACATGGAGACTTATTAATTATGCATGCTCACCTTAGCTTAGGCTCATTTCTTACTAACTCTTATAATTTAACCTGTTTCTCTTCATCTACAGTTTGCCTTGGGATTTTCTACCTTTCTTTCCTTCTGTATGTCCTGCTCCACATATGGCTGGTTGGTGGCTGCCTGGCTGGCCCTGGGTGTCTCCCTCTCTTTCTTTCTCATTCTCTCTTCCTTCATTCTCTGAGCCTGAATCCCTTCTACTGCTTATTCTCTCTGCCTGTCAGCCCCACCTATCCTCTGCTGCCTAGCTATTGGCCACTCAGCTTTCTATTAGGTCAATCAGGTGCCTTAGGAAGGCAAGATGAAACAGCAACTCATCTTTACATAATTAAACAAATGCAGTATAAACAGATGTAACACATCTTTACATTGTCAAACAAATGTAGCATAAACAAATGTGACACATCTTTGTCTAGTTAAAGTAATATTCCACCACAGAGTACCTGCCAAGGAGAGCTACTAATAGGGTATGGAATCAACCCAAGAGAGAGAAGTGTGTTGCAGTCAACAAACCTGAAAGAAGTTAGAGATCTGAGGAGTGCTTTGTCTTCAGACGTGGATTTGCAGAGTTTGGAGTTTGCCCTGCTAGTTTTAGATCTCACTTTGATCCAGTATTTCCTCATTATGCTCCCTTTTGGAATAGTAATGTATATCCTGGTATGTTGGAAGTATGTGATCTACTCTTTGATTTTGATTCTACACGGGATTACAGTTAAGAGATTACATGAGTCTCAAAAGGCAGTTTGGACTTTTAAACAGTGTTGAGATTGCAATAGACTATAGAGACTTTGAAGTTGGATTGAATGCATTTTTGCATTCTGATATGACTATAAGCCTATGGGAGACAAGGGAGTGCAATGCGGTGGTTGACTAGGAATAACCTCCATAGGCTCACAGATTTGAACACTTGGTCATTGGGGACTAGCATTACTTGACAGGGATTAAGAGATATGTGGCCTTGGTGAAGGAAGTGTGTCATTAGGGTTTTGGGGTTTCAAATGCTCAAGCCATGTCCAGTCTCTCTCTCTCTCTCTCTCTCTCTCTCTCTCTCTCCCTGCTGCCTGTCCATCTGGATTTAGAACTCTCAACTACCTCTCCAGCATCATGTCTGCTTGTGTGCCACCATGCTTCATGATGGATGTAAGCAAGCCCCAGTTCAATGCTTTATTTTATGAGTTGCTGTGGTCATGATGTCTTTTCACAGAAACAGAACACTGGACTGAGACAGCAATTTAAGGGGAAAAAGCTGTGTGAAGTGAATGGCAGTCATGGTCTTATTAGTCAAGAGCTAGGCCCTTGGATTGCTTAGGGCCAAGTGGGAGGGGGAAAACAGGCATCCACATCTGTCTTTTGGCACGTCTGGAGGAGCTAAGTGGCTCCACCCATTGACATCTGCAGGGTGTTATGAGTGACTGTCCTCTGAGCCTATCATAGGACTCAACCATCTGGAGGCATTCAGCTGTTCTCTCTTGCAAAAGGATCATCCCAGCTGGGCTTATTGACTGTTCATACCTCTCGTGGAGTGATGAGGATGGCCAGGAGATCCTCACCTGAGTAGCCAGCTGCTCATCACACCTGTTGTACACAGCTCTGCCTTAATTGCTTGTGTGCTGGGGAAGGGACTAGACCATGTAGGCCAGGAAAGACGAGAAGAAAGGGGCTCCATGTTTGTGGATACAGGGAAGCACTTATCCATGCAGGGCAAAGGCTTTCCAGGTGAATCTTACTGGGGGACGAGCACCCACCCCCTCTAAGTAACCCCTTATCTATGCTCTGGAAGAAAGACCATAAACTCTCTGATTCCCCAAAGTAAATTTTAGCAGATTGTTGATTGGTTCGATATTTGGAACTTTAGGAGGAAGGGATGATGTTGTTTGTATCTGCCCCAGGAAGGAGTTTTAGTAAAGCAAGGGTTTCTCAAGTGGCATGTGAAGATACAGACTCAATAGTGAATGTCAAGCAAGGCTTTCAACCCCGCACCTGGTAAACTTTTCCTGGGCACAGTCTCCAGCAGCCTGGGTGAGAACCACTGACAAGCAGAGAGGGCTGGAGCTCATTCTTGCAAAACCATTAAGTGTAGTTTATGGTTTCCTAAGCACCGTTTCGTCCCCCCTTCCTCCTTTCAGCTCAGAATGGCTTGTTTGTGACAGGCAGTTTGTTATCCACACAAAAGTCAGGCACCCACCTCATCCCTTCTAACTTTCACTGTGGAAATGGATCCATCTCAGAGAGGCATCGTGGCTGGTCTGAGGTCTGTGCCATCTGCAGCCCCTGGCCACGTGCATTCCAGAACAGCTATTTACTTGAATGTGACACAACACGTTTAGACTCTACAGCAGCATAGCTCAGTGACAAGGGAGTGGATACTCCTAGAGCCTTTGATAGTGTTGGGTAAGATGGGGGCATGCGAGCCTCTTCTAGACAGAGATACATACGGGGGAAAGTTGGATGGAAAGTTCTTCTTAGAGAACTCCAGATGGATAAAGCTGAAAGTGAGACTTGGTATTATTTACTTGGTTCCATGTAATAAAGCATTCACAAGACCCTCTTATGTTTATAACAAGAACAATTGACATACACTTACTATTTCGTGCATAGTGTAGCAAGGGAAAATGCATTGAGTGCTTTCGTTACTGTTTCTCACTGTGAGCAAACGCTTGACAAAGCATATAAGAGAGGGAGGAACTATTAGGGCTGGGAGTTTGAGGGCACAGTCCATCATGGTAAGGAAGGGGCAACACGGTGACTGGTCACATTTCAGCCACAGCCAAGAAGCAGAGAGAGATGGATGCTGGTTCTCAGCTCACCTTCTCTTTTTCACTCAACCCAGAATCCCAGCCCATGGGATGGTAGCAGCCACTTTGAAGGTGGGTTGTCCCACCTCAGTTAACCCAATCTAGAGACTTCCTCCCCATGCCTGCTCCTAGGTGATCCTAGATACCGTCAAGTTAGCAATCAGTATTAACCATCACAGCATGAGAGACAAAGTAATGGCTTTCCAAGGCTGGGGGTGTGGCTCAGGTAGAGCACATACCTAGACATGTGAGACCCTAGGTTTGATTCCTAGCACTGAAAGAGTGGGGGAGCCTCCCTAATATATCTCAATGCTAGCAGGTTAGACTAGGATTTATCAGTAACTGGTTATTTCCCAACAGAAAACTCATTTCCTTGGGTTCTTTGGATGTGCTCCATGTACTCACAAGACTCTACATGTGGAAGAGAGAGGCAGAAAAGATGGAGTGATAAAGTTTGAGACAGACCACTGACTAACATGACTGGCTCTAAAGCTGGAAGGGGAGCCTCAACTCTGGAAGCCCAGTAGCTGCAGGAAGCTTGAAGAGGCATGAAAACCTGGATGATACCTTAATTTGGCTCAGGGAGACCTGTTTTGTCGGACTTCCAGAGCTAGGGGATAGCATACAGCTTCACTTCAAACCTCTGACTTCAGGACTATTTGTCATAGTAGCAGCAAGGAACTAATACAGTAGGGAGGAAAGCTGCTGTGACTGCCCAAAGCCTTGTCGTTGGACTCAGACATGCCCTCTTTGTTGCTACAGATGCCACCTGGCCTTCAGCAAGTTTAAAAGCTCACCAGGCTATTCTTGCATGAGGTGAAATTCTGCATGAGGTGAAATTCTGGGAAAAGATACACAGTGCCCTGGTGCTAAGTGGTGCTGTCAGAACGACTTTTCCTTTCT
Organism: Bramus lutescens; assembly: GCA_001685075.1. Taxonomy (NCBI): domain Eukaryota; kingdom Metazoa; phylum Chordata; class Mammalia; order Rodentia; family Cricetidae; genus Bramus; species Bramus lutescens. Next base: position 262,090 of record LOEQ01003767.1, read on the forward strand.
GGAATAGCTACTTGGTCACTAACTTCCCCCTGACCTGCCTAGCTGAGTCACCCAGAGTGTTCCTAGAACACCCCTGTGCTAGGCTACACCCTCCTAACTACTGATCAAGGTGTGGGGTGAGGCTGGGACAGAATCTTCCACATGGTTTAATCAGGGTGGAAAGCTCCTGTGTCAGGTGAGCAGTGGAGGAGGCCTCAGCAGCCTCAGTCATCCTGAAAACTCTGGCCCAGGAGCTAATGCAGTGGAAAGGAAGTTTGCAGAGCACAGCCTCGCACGGCCAGTTGTCCCCAACAGGAAATGTTTGCACATGTTTGCAGAGCTTCTCTGTCAGCGTTGAGTAATGGCCAGCTGTTAGCTGAAAGAAGAGCCCATGAACCCTATAACCGAGGACTCAAAGACAGATACAGAATTGTATCTTCTTTAGGAGAGCCCATGTATCTTGAGTTACTTCTAGCAGAGGAGCTGGATGGGGACAGTGTCCTTAAGGGCCAGCCAGATAGATCCCCAAATATAACAGCATGCACTGGATGGGACAGGTTCCACAGATTTCTCATTGCAAAAGGGGAAATTGGTGGTTCTGTCGTCGCATTTCCTTAGTTTCTCTGCTTGAGTGTCCCTGTGTGCATGATAGCATGGGGCTGCTCATGCCAGGGTATGTGTGTGGTCAGAGGACAGGTATGAAGAGTCTGTCCCCTCCTTCACTCTCTCATGGGTTCTGGGAATCAAACTGAAGTTTGCCAGGCATGCAAAGAAAGTGCCTTTAGGGCTGAGCCATCCCACCAGTCCTATAAATAGAAGTTTGATGGACCGTTCTGGTAGTTACCGCCATAATCTACCAATCAATTCAGTGTTAGTCACAGTAGGACACCCTGACCTTATGTGGCTCCTGATAAGATACAACATGAAGCAGACAGAGTACTGTGAAATGTTCTTAACAAAGAAATTTAGTCTAATGTTTTTCAAATCTCCCGTCTTAAGATAAATTGCATGGGCAAAGGAAGACAGCAAGTGGGATCAGGAGACAGCAAGCGGGTAAGCCACAGCTGGCATGGTCTCTTCAAAGAGATAACATGGCTTTTAAAAATACAACTATTTCAGCATAAAAATAAAGTTGCATAGCCAAATATGATATCTTAGTTAGATCTTAGCTTATTTTATCTTTTATATAGAAGTAAAAAATAAATGCCTATAAATAAAACAATTTTAGGGAATTTTCTAAGGATATTTGAGTACAGACTGTTGTGACAGTCGATCTTAGTTGTTGACCTGGCGGGATTCAAAATCACCATAGAAACAAACCATTGCTCACAACTGTAAGGGAGCCTCTGGATGGAGGTGGAAAGTGTATGGGGGCTGAAGTCCTGGACTGGACAGAAAACAGACAGGTAGCAGAGCACACAGCTCGTCCCCTTCCCCTCCTGACTGTGGACGCCGAGTGACTTGGCTGCTTTAGACTCCTTCCACCATGATGTCCCCACCAAGACAGACTGCGCACTGGAACTGTGTGCCAAAATAAATCCTTCCATCCTCAGACTGCTTTCATCAAGTGTTTTGTCCTAGCAATGAGGAAGGTAATTAATACAGACAGGATATTAGATGATATTCGAGAGCTGTCATGTGTCTTGAGCATGATACTGATATAACGTTGTGCTGAAGAACTTCCTCTTTTTAGCAAAACTAGCTAGGGACAAAATGTCTCAGCGTCTGAAACTCATTTTCAAATGTTTCAGCAAAATAAAAACGCATGCACACACATATACCCGGACAAGCAAAGCAAAATATTGGTGAAAGGCTGTCAAACTGTTGAAGATGTGGTGGGTGACACCGCACTCCTCCTTTCAACTTCCTGGGTGTTTGAAACAATTGCCACAAAATCTGGGGAAGCAGTATCATCACAGCCTTCTGTGCCAGAAATGGCTCCTCCAAAACAAATTTGGTCTCTGGGAGGGCTTGAGGTTGGCATCATTCTGGCAACGTTTTCTTCTGAAATTGTCGTTTCCTGAAAGTGTCCACCCACACGGAGGCCACCTTAATGGATGGCTTCCTTCTCAGCCTTGACCTTATGTTTCTAAAGTTTTAAGACAGCTTTCACAAGGCTCATCTGAGGAGACAGGACACCCTCCAAACCCCTGATGAAGTTAACAGATTCCTTAATGCAAATGTCCCAGGACCTTCTTGTTGTTACATGCACAGTTGAGAGAACAAATATTGGTTTTGTATATACACAATCTAATTGATGTTTTCAAAAATAGCGTACTATGATATGTGTTCCAAAATGTCACCCCCTGGGCGACACAAGCCAGCCTAGAAATCGGCGTTGTAGGTTCCCCTTCAGGCCCTGCTTCACATTCGTTCTCAATGCTCTCAGCCTTTGCCCTTGAAGTAGATATTTGATCTGTGAGCCCTCAAATGTCACCAAGGATCACCTAAAGTAAATAAGCCAGCCCCAACGGTACAGGAGAACTTTGGGTGACTGTCCAGGCAGTGAAATGTCTCTGTCAATTCTAGAGTTTTGGAAACTGTTTACAATGTACTTCCTATTTACTTAGGTAATATTATATCCTTCTAGAGTCTTTGATGGAGGTGAAGAAAGTTTTATAATTATAAAAAATAGATTAGATATACTTTAGACTTGTGAAAATAAGATAGATAATTATCCTTAATTTGCCAAACATAAAAGGAGTAAATATTGTAACTATAAGTCTTGCTTGATAACTGTTTTGTTGAATGTAATCTTACTACATTAAAGTTAAAATCTTCCTTTTTCACTAGACAGAAAGGGGAGGTGATGTGAGATTCTCTTCTGTACTCTGTCAATATTTTATATTACCATTGGCTAATAAAAAAGCTGCTTTGACCTGTGTCAGGGAAGAATAGGTGGAAAAACTAAACTGCATGCTGAGATAAAAAGGCTGAGTCAGGAGATGCCATGTAGCCTCTGAAGGAAACAGATGCCAATTGGAACCTTGCTGGTAAACCATGAGCCTCATGGCAATACAAAGAATAATAGAAATGGGTTAGTTTAAGATGCAACAAATAAATAAATAAATAAAATAAGAAGNAAAAAAAAAAGAAAATAAGCCAGGCACAACTGGGAAGTTCTAGCCAGACACTAGAAGGATTATGAAGGCTGATATTTATTTTCTTAAATTAACTGGCTTTAATTGTTTCTCATTTAAAATAGAATTCAAACTTTGCCAATGTTAGTATGACTTGAAACCCATGAGGTAGGTTACTTGGGTGGTCCATTGCCCCCTTGGAAACAAACATCTAAACCTTGAATCTGAAGTTTGTCATTTTTCATGAAGCAGCAGCATAGCCACCACATCAACTCGAAGGCATAAATGCACTGACCCATGCAAGTTGCCTAAAACAGGGCTTGGTCTTCGTCTCAGGGACCTGTCTTTCTATTGCTGTGAAGAGACACCATGGCTATGGCGACTCTTATAAGGAAAACATTTAAAATGAGGGGGCTCTCTTATAGTTTTAGAGGTTCAGTCTATTATCATCACGGCAGGGAGCATGGTAGCATGCAAGTGGACATGTCACTGGAGAAGTAGCTGAGAGTCTTACATTGTGCCAGCAACGGGAAGTTGACTGTCACACTGGGAGGTATCCTGAGCATAGGAAACCTCAAAGCCCACTCCCACAGTGACACACTTCCTCCAACAAGACCATACCCACTCCTCCAACAAAGCTATACCTTGATATAGCCATTCCCTATGAGATTATGGGGGTCAATTACATTCAACCTGCCACAGTCTCTAGTAAATCTTTTTATGATTTGTCTACTATGCAAAGTATTGCTACTACTATTCATCAGACAGTCATATTACTTTACAGTTATATTTGTGTATGAAACACTGAGATGTCCTTTTTATTGCAGATGACAGAAGTTTAGCTCAACTGGCTTCAGAAAGAAAGAAATAGGATCGTACAGCCAGGAAGTCCAGGTTCAGAGGTAACTTCAGGTGTGTTTGGATGTAGGGTTCCAGCAACGGCACGAGAGCTCTGCCCCTCCTTTCCACTGTTCAACTCCACTTCCTCTTCAGTGGAGCTATGGAAGTCTCTCTCCAAGAGATGCTCAAGACGTCCAGTAGGAACTGGATGATACCCCAAGCCTTAATCACTATTGCCCATGATTCCTGGAAAACACCTAGCTGCTTCTGGCAGGCACTTCATGTGAAGGTGAAGGTGACTCCAAGCAGTCATGTGGTCCTAGCTCGTTTCTGAGCAAATCACTTGGAGAGGAGTACTGGAGAGCTAATGGTTGTCCCAAAGACAGCCAAGGCAAAGGCTTGAGGTTCTTCCAGACCTTATGAGGCAGGAGCAACAGTGTCACCAAAGAGGCCATGTAGCAAATGACAGATCCAGGATTTGAACCTGTGGCAATCTGACCACAGAGCTCTTGATCTGTATCTTCTGACCACCTGATTTTTAGAAAATTCCCACGAGGTAATCACTTATGAAAGCCACCATGTCAGTGATGAGGAAATAAGACTCAAGGAGGGTGATTAAATAGTTCCAGGTCATGTTCAAGACCCATCTAAGCAATGGGAGCCAGAAATTGTGGCATGGGCCCTGAAAGAGCTGCTGTGTGGGTTGTGCAGGTTGGATATTGCCCAGAAGTATGGCCCATTGGGGAGGCTAAGAGTTAAAATCCAGCATAAGTTCACTCATAAATCATGACCCTTACCCTCGCCACCCTGTACAAAGCCTTCTTCTAATAGCCAAACAGTATTTATGACTGGGAGGGGGCCATTTGTAGGCCAAGCAATGCCTCTAGCTGGGTAACTAAAACCCTGGCTCAGGACCTGAAAAAGAGATGGTTGCATGATTCCCAGGAAGCACACTAATGAGGAAGAGATTGTTGTAGGAATGCCGCTTGTTCGTTTCCCGGCTGCCCAGACTCCTGAAATAATCACACAAAAACTATATGTATTAAATCTCTGCCTGGCCTATTAGCTCTAGCTTCTTATTGGCTAGCCCTTACATATTAATTTAACCCATTTCTATTAATCTGTATATCGCCACATGGCAGTGGCTTACCGGCAAAGTTTTTGGCATGTCAGTCTCTGGCCGTGGCTCCATGGCTTCTCTTTGACTCCACTCTCTTTCTCCCAGCACTCAGCTCAGCCTTCTGTGCCTAGTTCCGCCCTACCCTATCACAGGCCCAAAACAGCTTCTTTATTAACCAGTGGTATTCACAGAACACAGAGGGGAATCCCACATCAAGAGATTTGTCCAGAGAATTCAATGACACAGGTCTGAGATTTTTGGCCACTCTATCCAGACTTGAGTATGTCCAATAACCCAGCTTGACTGATGACAGATACGGCTACTGGGTAAATGGGCCCCACAAGCCTGGAAGTACTGAATCCATTCAGAGCCTCCTGTGTGAACCCACTCCAAGAAGAGTAGAGTTTGGCTGGCCTCTGCCCATCCCAGCAGGACTGACTTACACAGACAGCATCTCTATTTCAGGTCAACTAGTGTTAGGGCCCGTGGGCCCCTGACATAGAAAACTATTTTCCATAACTGGACTGGTACGGAGGCGCAAGGAATAACCAGACACAGCTTACACCGTCATCATGGAAGGGCATCTCAGGCTTCACTCCTTTCCTGAAGGTCCACATCTCTTAATCCTCCCTTCAACCGAGGTGGATACCTCATTAATATTCTCTTTCCAGGGAATGTGTGGCTAGGGACTGCACCTGCTATTAGGTCATCAGCTTCAGCAAACACCTCCCCCAGGCCATCTACATTTCTAACAAAAGAGAAGGAGCAGCACCTCCTGGCTATTGTTGAGGGCAGTGACAGGCTGTCTGCAGGGCTCCATG
>LOEQ01003768.1:11521-26911 GCA_001685075.1 Bramus lutescens
CTTCTCTTGGCTTGTTTAACATGTGTTCTTACAGGATTCAGTACCACCAGCCCAGGGATGGGACCACCCAAAATGGACTGAGCCCTCCCTTACCAGTCTCTAATTAAGAAAACATCTTACAGATCTGCATACAACCTGATCTTATGAAGATATTTTCTTAATTGAAGTGACCTCCTCTTAGATGACCTTGGTACTTGTGTCAAGTTGGCATACAACTATCTAGCACACTCACCAGGCATGCATGCTATTTCATGAATCCCCACAGCTGCCCATCTGGTAGGTATAGTATTAAACTTCTAGCTGAAGAATCAGGTAGAAGAAATTCTAATGGTGAGCTGCGCTGACTGAGCCTTGCACTTTGGTACCTCTCATAACACAGGTAAGAAGAACAAGAGCATGTGCTTCCTTTAGGCAGATGCCATGGTGTCATAAGCCTGAATACCCTCCATTAGAGATGGACTACTGTGCTCAGTCTTTTATTACTTTATATTTTAAAAGGTGTGTGTGTGTGTGTGTGTGTGTTATTTGGTGCATGTATGTATGATGCCATGAAACTTGAGGATCAGTCATTGCCTTCTACCTTGTTTCAGACCGAGAACAGATTCTTGTTTTCATTGCTGTAAATGCCAGACTTGCTGGCATACTAGCTTCCAGGGATTCTCTTGTCTTTCTACCTCCCATCTTGACAGCACTGTTATTACAAACACATGCTGCTGTATCAGGCCACTGAGTGTATTCTGGGGATTCAAACTCAGGTCCTCACATTTTTGTAGCAGATATTGTATCCACTGAGCAATTGCTCCATCCCTATTGGTCATTGTTTTATCCCTTGTACTTAGTTACCACATGGTACGGAAGGATGTTGCAAGACAACTTTGCATTTTTGTGTTGTTCATTATTTGTAGTTCACATTTTAATATTCTAAGCATTAAATATATATATAAATTAATTTAGCCTTTGACTAAAACCTTTCAAGTATAAATACATAAATGAGAATACTAAGACCAAGAAATTGTATACTGCCTGAATTTACCTACTGAATGTGGAGTTAAAATTCTAACCTTGGTCTTTGGAATCCAGACCAATGCTTTCCTTCAAGGCTGTCTGCAGAATAGGCCTAATTTAAGGTGAATTGTTAATTGTTTTTAAGTGGCTTAGTGGACATGTAGCAAATACTATGCACATTAGCAAATAAATAAAGACAGTTGTGGAAACATGCTCTCGGCCCATTATTAAATGTCTTCCAATGGTCAGAGCTTACTGCTGGGATGAGATACTGCTCTGAGACTTGAGAAATATGTGTTCCAAGGAAAAAAGTCATAAAGGTTCAGGATATTTAGGAATAAAATGAGGAGAAAGGCTAGCCTAAAAGAGAGCAAGGGAAGAACAATAACTCCAGGTGGCATCAATGTTTATTGAGTGTCTTACCTCGGAGGAGTACTATTCTAATATATATGTAGTCTCCATTTTAAAGGCAAATAGTGCCCATCCAGGTGGGAAATTGTCTAATCTGCATCATCAGTGAGTGCTATTAACAGGATTCAACTCTGGTGTGTTGAACTCAGAGTTAGTAATCCATCAGCTGCTTGAACATCCTTCTGTCTCACCATCAGGACTGAGCTTAGGCAAACCCTTTAAACAATCAAACAAACAGAAGATGGTTTACTTATCATATCCTGTTTATTTCAACATTCATGAGACTATAAATGATGTCTACAAACTCCCACCCTTATCAGACTGGAAACTTCCTAAAGGTGACTAAACACCTAAACTTTGTTTAATTTCCCCATGTCTGGCAGTATTTGCTTCAACCTCTGCTTTGTTGGGAGGTTTTCTGTCATGGTTCTAAAAGCTATCACATGGAATGAAGTTTGTCAGAACGTTTCAGTGGCTATGCCCTAGGGTCAGGCATCTTGGGTTCAAATTTTTATGAATTTTGTGATCTTACACACAGAATTTCATTTATATTGACTTAATTTAATCTTCTGTAGAATAACTAGAGTATTTTCAATGCAGAGTAAATACTGAGGTGTGCTAACTCTTTTTTAACATTGTGAGACAAAGTGATAATTCTACGAAAATTCTTAACCTTTTTCTCTGCAACAAGGAAGCAAGACTGATCTTTATTCCTTCATGAAGCCTATTCTCTCTGTGAAGGACAGTTTTGGGGCTCTTTCATTCGCCCACTCATTCACCCACCAATTTACTTATAAAACTAGTATGAAGGTAGCTGATATCCAATGCTTGGTTTGTATCAGAGAAAATGTAGCATGGTCCTGCCCTCAAAAATCCTGGAGTCACCTGGTAGGAGGGCATGCTTATATGATTTCACTAAATTAATTTTCCAGATGGCTAACAGTCTATAAAAGCAATGCATTTTAACATGTTTAAATGTTTAACAGTAGGAAGAAAGTGATCAAGGTCCAAAAGAACATCTGTCTTCCACATTTAGACTGATTATGCTTGTTTTATCAACTCCAATAATTAATGCTGCAAAATCAGAAATCATAAACTCAAGGTAATGCCTCCAGAAACATGTGAATCTGGGAATCTAAGTCCTCCTGAACTCTGCAAGCATATTTTCTACTCTGTGAGCTGCTGAGTATAGAAAACCCAAGAAGGCAGTAGAATTTCTAATGATGCTGGCCTTGAAGAAGAAACATGTAGTTATGTTTCCCTGGGTTATTGTTACTCCACTGTAAGCATACCTATATCGTGATTTCAATTCTAATACATCCATACATATAGTCACATCTTCACATATATACATAGATTTCTATAAATTTTTGTGAGGCTTCTATTTTAGCTCTTTAGGCTGTTCAGGTGTGGGCATTTTATAAATAAATATGTGGTAATGCTGTTACTATTATTGCTTTCCCATAAATTTAACTGCACATGCAGGAAGCTCCAGGTGTGTGTAGCACCTGAATTATGGTTACTTAGGGAACCACCATTGCCTTGTTGTTGGCATATCTACCTTAATGATGCTCTATGCAGCTCCTACTTCAGAAGCAATCGACTGTACCCCTCTATCCCTGTACAAGAAACTGAGAGTCGCGGGGGTGAGTGAGGGACGTTTTATAACCATATAAAGGGGTGTGACTTGAAGCCTTGCTGCCACATACTCCCTAATTTAGGAGAAACTGAATTCACAGGGTCTGCCAATAATCACAAGTACATGATAAGTGTGATAATGGTAAATAATCATAGTAAGTAGAGTGGCTATCAGCCACTGCATTCTAAGCATAAACCAAACATGTACTGAAGGCTTTCTGTACAGAAAGGTGTGAAGAAGTTACGTTTGAAGGAAATTAGATGACAGTTATCAAGCTTTACTTATCTCAAGCCATTGTGCTAAAAAAAAACTTCTTAATTTAACTGAAGTAATCTTGCAAAGTGGGTATTTTAATTATTTCTGTTTTACAAATGAGAACAGTGAAGCTTTGAAAGATAAGACTACTTGTACCAGCGTCCTCAACTAGTAATGAACAGTGCCCATACTTGATCCCAGCCCTGCGGGAATCTAAGGGCCAAGTTCTTTGTTCTTCTTCTTCTTTATTGACTCCCTAAGTTCACAATGTTAAGAAATTATTGAGCTGAATTTCAAACATAATTTCCCTGATTACAGAGCGTACAGTCCTCCTGCTTCACCAGCTCCACTTCTGAGACTGATGTCTGAATGGAGGCCCTTTCCACAGAGAGATGGAAAAGCCTTTGTAGAGATAAAAGGGAGCAACTAACTCATTTCTTCTCTGAGAAGTGGGTCTTCGTTTTGTTAAACAAATTCCAATGACTGCTTCCTCATAGCTCTTACAAGTGTAAAACTGCTTAACAGCGATGTGTGAGTCTCACAGTCTTGTGACTTACCCAAAATTTGACACAGATCATGTACTTGGAAATAGTCTTTTTCAATGATCTCTTCTAAATTTGAAGATCTGTGAGCTTCCAGCTAGAGATAAGAACTTCTTAGCCCCTTTCACTTCCATAGATCTTGACATTAGTTACCTACTGCTGTGTAAGAAGTCTCCTGAACATTACCAGTTTAGAGCAACGAACATTTATTAGTGTCTCATAGTGTTCTTTTTCTTTATTCTTGGGACTTTCATACATGCATTCAGTAAAGTGTGATCATGTATACTGCACAACACCCTCCACTTTGCCTGTCTCTCCTCCCATCATATCGCCCAACCAATAACTCAGGAAGTACACCTAGTGCTGCCCATATGCACATGGGTGTGATGTCATTCAGTGGGACATGGGAATCCTACCAGTGGCCACATCAGCAAAGGAGAATTATTCTTTCCCAAAGAAACTGCTCCTTGCCCACAGCACTTCAGTAAAGAGTGGGGCTGGTGCTTTCCTAAACAATCCATGCTGAGATTTTGATTTTTGTGTAGAATTCATGCACAGCTGCTGTGTGTTCATGACTGTGGCACCTGTCTCATCCAGAGATGTCATTTCATGGCACTCCTCTACCCTCTACATCACTAGCTCTTCAATCCTTTCATCCTTCTCTTCTGCAGCATTCGCTGAGCCTTCCTCGGTCAAGGGTGGGTGTTTCACTGGTCCATTAGTTAAAGACTTCTTCTCATTGGATTTCTATGAAGCTGTGAGCCAGGCTGTCATCCCAGTGCTAACTGAGGGAGGGTCTGCTTTCCAGCTTACTCACGAATTTATCAGAGGTAGTACTTAAATGCCACACTCAGCACCTTGGTGTGTGGACCCCTCCATAGCAGAGTGCTATGGCCATGTCTGACTTGACTAGAGGAAGAATGTGAGAAGACCCAGAAAGAATGAGAGCAAATTGGAAATTAGTCTTTTGCAGTTTGTCATAGCATACAGTATCCTGAAATTCTTGCTGAGTGACATTCAAGAGAAGCAAGTCACTAGAGATTCAGATTATAGAAAGACGTGGAAAAGCAATGCCACAAAGTCAATGGAACCTTTTATAACTCACCTATCTTAATCCTCCTTCTCCTTTTTTTTCCTTCAAATCAAGTCTGCTTTCAGTTTGGGTGACATATGCTTATCTATTTCTATGTGCTTGAAGTACTGCTTAGTTTAATCTTGTGTGCTATAAATCTATCCAGGACATTCTCCAGATTCATCTAAATGTCCTCCGGTATTCTTATGGCCTGTCTTACAACTAAGCCTCCTCCCTCTCTCCCAAGTGCTTTTTCCTCATGACCCCTTAATGTGCATATTTCAGTCTCTTTTCCACAAGGTCCTCAGGTCCTGACAGCATTGGGATTACAAAGTCCCTGCTGTGTCCTGAGCACTCATCATATGCTTAACTCTATTTTTGCTGACAATGTGATTGAGTGATGATCTTTCAAGAATGTAAAGTGGTGAGAAAACTGTCTCCTATAAGGGCTGGGGATACCATCTAGAATACATTACCTCTTAGGAAGAGAACACAGCCTCCGTTATCATCTCTGCCCTACCTTTCTATCTTCCCACTTCTGCCCGCACTGCACTCCATATACTCAATGTTTCTACCTTTCCACTCTGGACAGTGACATCCTACCTCACCGTCTCCTAAACCACACACCACCTGTTTCCTACTCAATAAGCTTAAGTACGCATGACCAGCCTCAGCCCTTGGTAACCATCATATGGCCCCCAAATAAATATTAAGGGTTTCTCTTCTGAGTTAGCCTTTGGCCCTGTGTTCAGAGGGCTGATACCCTGCAGTACGTTGTGGTTCTTGATGAATCTGTTCTCCACATTCCCATCATCACATCATGGTGTTCAGAGCTGTGTGGACTCTCAGTATTTGTTGAACAAATGGATTTTTTTTCTCCTTGAAAGGATGAGGAGGCAGGATTTCTGCAGATAAAATGTCTTGCTCTTTTTTTGCACGGCCCTTAGTCACTGCCATGACACTAGCATGCAGTGTAGAAAGTGAGTGTCTAGAGTATTCTTTGCACTAAGAGGGCTATTGAAGTTTTGGAGGTGGTGTATTTAAGAGGTAGACGAGAAAGGTTCCAATCTAAAGTGTCAACCTGAAATGGGTAGAAACACTGACTGAGGGTGTCTTTGGGCAGAAACAGTTAACAGAATAGTTTTCCTATCTTGTGTTTCTTTCCAGTTCTTAAAATTTTCATTTTTCTTTTATAGTTCCCTGGCTAAAGTCTAAAGGCATAGCTGTTTACCTCCAGATGGCTGTTTAAACACATAGACAATGTGCTTTTGTGAGGATGTTAGCAGTCTAAAGAATGAAGAATAGGTTGGAGGACCAGAAAATATGCTATTTAACTTAAAAGAGCATGGGATGAAAATGCTCATCTTAATGACGCTTCCCTTTTCTTGTAGCTGACATTCCTGACCTCCTGAGAGGGCATCATTCATGCCCTGCAGAGGCTTAGCCACTTTCCTTTGCCAGAGAGAGTGTGTGAATGCCAAAGCAAAGCCAGCAGCTGTGCCTCCAGCCCCAGTTCCTCACAGTTCTTCGCCTCTGCAAGCGGCTGTGATGGTAAACAAGCCCACAGAGAAGCGTGCAGAACAAGGGTGTTCCTGGTGCCTTCTATGTGCTGACTTGATCAAGGATGAGCGGGGATCTCACTCTGCAGTCTCAGTGCCTCTAATTGCCTTGAAACCTTGAGCAAATATCTGATCTCCCCAGCCTCATCTCCCCCCTTTCTAAAATTAGTGTAATCGCATTCCTCTCTGCAGCCAGTTTTAAGGCGCAAGTGAAAACAATGCAAGTCAAGCATTTAGGCCTGCTGTTTTGGTTCATAACGGGTGCATGTGCAAAACATCATCTTCCTTTCCCTGTTCTGTGTTTGACTATCTTCTGTGGTCTCTATTCTGAAGCCTTTTTGGCGGGAGGCTTCTTACTTTGAAGCTAGGTATTCCAAACGTCATTGGGAGGATGATCCTCCCGCGACCTTCGGCTCAGTCTCCTTACCCACTCTGGAAGGTGGGCTACCTGTCTGGCTCATCTGGGTTTCACACAGGTCTGAGTTGCATGACCAACTCTGCAGCTGGTGAGTTATGTGACCGTGACTAGGCAGACTTCTTCTGTTCCCTGTGCTTGGGTTCCTGACTTACAGAACAGGAACTTGAGTATCTGCTGCATGTTCTGTGTACCACATGGTAGCCTCTGCAGGGTCCTTTGAATCGTCTGCTTAACCTGTTTAATCTGTTTGTCACAGTGAACCTTAAAGTCCTATTCTGTAAATTTGTGTGATTCTGAAGGCGCCAGTGTGTTCTGCTGGCTGTTTTGTAGGATTACACTCTCATTCATCGTCGATAAGAATCTCAACATGGAAGGTACTAGTGAAGGAAATTACGTGATCATATTCTTAGAACCGGAGTGAATCCTGGCTTTGCTCTCAGGAGTTACTCTTCCACTTTGCCCTAGGCATCCCTTGGCTTTCATCTCTTCTTTGCCATTCTCCATTCCAACACCTGGTTGAACTGAATATGGTGATGCGTGTAAGTTAGATTAAACTTGATTTCTTTGAGTGAACAGCTAAGAGACACTTTACATGATCAAGTAATATAAAACCTATAAAAATACTTAGCATGATATATCACAGATATCAAGTACTTTTTAGAAATTTATTACTACTCTTTCTGCTATTAATATTGTTAGTTGAGTATGTTGTGAGTTAACAACTTCCAACTTAGGTAATATTCAAATATGCTGAATAGCAGTAAGGGAAGTATTGCCAGGAATCACCAGCACTGTGTAACATCTTCAGGTCAGAGCCCTGAGATTTCCAGTCATTGTGAGATCCTCTGAGACAAATTAAAACAAATGATGTATAAGTGCACATACGAGGAAAAGTGGGTTCCTGCAATGGTAAGGGCAAGCTCCTGAAGACAAGAATTCTCTTTGATCTCAATCATTGTTCTGCTTTAGACACACTACAAAAAGTAGAAAAGTTGGTACATGGTGGTTGAGGATATTTCTAGCCAATCACAAGAAAAAAGACAGACAGTCTGCAATAGAAAAATAGAAACAAAAGTGCAATAGAAGGTTGGTAGAGCATCAGACAACAAACAGTTTACATTATTATTATATATTGTGTGTTGAAAGAAAGATGAAATTAGAAGGCAATATTGAAACTCAGAAGTTCTGTATGTACAGAAGAGCGGCTAGCACAGTCACAGTGCACACACAGGATCAAGACAGGTTGAATAAGTCTGGCTTGCCATTGAGCCTAAAGGTCAATAGATCTCGGTTCATATTCTGTCTTTGTCTCTTAATAGTCATTAGCCTATGAGCAAGTCATTTAAATCATTCGAGTTTCTACTTTCTCCAGTGTTTCTTAAACATACAGTAGATATATTGCACACAATAGATTCAACAGGTAAAGCATGCCAATTCTTCACTTACCAAGTCTGTTGACAATAGATCTATGTCTCAAGGTTTGTCATGGATCACTTTAGTCTCCCCAATCTGGCCACAGTCTTAACTCCTGTAACCTTGGAACCTTGTGTTGCCATGGTTGCTCAGCTACTTATTATTTACCCTAGGAATATGTTTTTGACCAATGAGCAGTAACTCTTGTAATTTCTTTATTGCTCCAAGCCTCCTGTAGAGGAAGAGGAGGAGGGGAAGCTATGAGGAATTAGATTTAGGACAGGAGATTTAGAATAGAGGCAGAACAATAAAAAGACAGGACTGGAACCGCGCACATGTGAGCCTTTTCCCTCAGGCTAAGAGCTATCCTAAGTTCCCCTTCGCTACATTGTGGCTTCTGACCTGAACTCTGGAAGGGAGTCTTGTGGAGCAGGCTGTCCAGGCTTTCGATTGGGTCACACCTGTAATCCCAGTGATCCTTGTGAAGAGACTGGCACAGGAAGATCATACAGTGAGCTCATGGACTTTCTGGGCCATGTGGCAATACCCTGGCTGAAACTTGCCAGTAAAATATAAGTATTTCAAATAGAATAATTTTCATATACCTTAAGACAGTACCTGGCTTAGGGACAACCATCTATTTTTGGAATTTTTGGTTATAACTAACAACCACCTTGCTATAAGTAACTAATTTATTGTTTTCCTTCTTTGTTCCATATAGTGATGGCTCTGTGTGAAACCAGTAGGATTTAATGCAGTCCTTTCTAGGGATTTTAATACCAAACACACCTTCCAGCACTTTAAAGGAGAACCACAGACTGTAGCATAGCCTAGAGTATGTGAACATGGGAAGAGAGTTCAGGCATCACCTTGCATAAGAAACATTTCGCTGGTCCTCTGAGTTTAGATGCGTGAGAGAGTGCTGGAGACAGGGTCAAGGAGCACAGATTCTAACCCTGTCCTCACATCTATCAAGCAATACCTGAGTTAGGCCCTATAGCGTAGTGTTACAGAAAGAGGCTTGCAACAAGTCTGGAAATGTAGCTTCAAAACCTAATTGGTACTTAGTGATAAATCATCAATTCACTACGGAGTCTCTGATTCTTCATTTGTATGCTAGAGATGGCAACAAGTCCATACTTTATGGCATTTTGGTGATGAGTTAATGAAATCTTTGAGAATAATTAATAAAAAGGTATTGTATCATATGTGGTGTCTTCATCACTTGTATCATTGTTATGAGATCAATTGTTAACACTTTGGGAAAAGCTGCCTGAGACTGACCTAGAGAGAGCCAGATAGCTTTCTGTAGTCCCCTGCTAGTGGCTCTGTCTTCAATAGGGAGCCATTATTTAATAGCAAACTATAGAATCTCTCAAGGATAGAGGAGGACTACCAATGGCTAGCCTACAGTGGCCTCACAGAGCATGCTCCCCAGAGCATAGTGAGGGTGTAATATTCTTAATTATAAGTTTTGAGATTATAATAAAATTACATCATTTCCTCCTAACTCATTTTTATAACTCCTCTCTGTACCTTCCCCACTCTTTCAAATTAATGACCTCTTTTAAAATTGTTGATATATGTATTATTAAATATGTAAAGATGAGCTGCTTAATACATATAATGGTGAGCATGTGTGTGTGTCTGTGTGTATGCTGTGTGTGTGTGTCTGCACGTGTGTGTGTGCACGTGTGTATGTGTGAGAGAGCATGTGTGCATGTGTGTGTCTGTGCACAGCACATGCACTCAGGGTTGAGCACTTGGTATTGGATAGTCAATGAGTTTATTCTTCCCTGGAACAGATTATCTCTCCTGCTCTCAGTATTCCTTAGTTGCTTGTAGTTCCTTGTTTAGTGCTACAGCCTCATGAGCTTTCCCTTTCCATGTTTACGTGTTTGTTGGTGTCATTTTTGTTCAAGTCATGTTTGGGCAGCCTTGTTAGTGTGACTTCGTGGTTGTAGCTCCTGTACCTATGGTTCCAAGATGTAGAAAATGGGTAGAGAGATTGTAACAGCTAGGGTGATGGGAAGTTTGCTGTGTGATTATGGCTCCAAGACTGCAATGTGTTTTAGAACCGTAGATGAATAGGGACACAGCCATATAACTTGCCTCTCTCATTTTCTCATCCTTTGGATGTCCCCTTCTGGTAATAAGAAAAGTCGCTTGGACGGCTTGTCATTAGAACAAAGTAAAACAATAAGGGCACAATGAGTTGATCCAGAATCACTCCACAATGAAGGATAAACTGAAGTCTGCAAGTAGCTCAGCAGTTAGCACTGATGAACTAATCAGTGCAGTTAATATCCATCAGGGAGAGCCTGAGTTTGGAAATCAAATCATTTTCTGTTTAGTTTCATTGCTTTTGAGCTCCATAGCCTTTGGCAAACAGTTACCAAAGTGGTAATCTCCTCATGTGCAACGTGTGAGTGACGGGAGGGGCCATCTTACGAGGTTTCTATGATGGTTAAATGAGATAATTCACAGAAGCATTTAGTCATAATGTTTGGTATGTAAGTGTACAAATGTTGGTGACAGTAATAGTCACAAAGTGATCATAACAGCGGCAACATTCTTTACTAGGAAAAGCTTCGAAAGAAAAGCCAATCTTTACAAAGTATTATAAACAAAATCAGAATATGACTTTAGAGAAATAAAATAAAAATAGCAGTATTTAGTTTGAAGAAAAGAAGCTCAAGGCAATGTAATTATCATTTTAAATAATTGCTCCAAAGAGGTGTTAGTAGATGCATCTTATTTAGCTTGGACAGCAGAAGTTGGTTCATAAAATGAGATCTCAGGACTCTTTAGATTTTAAACTTCATGAGAGTAAATGTGCTACTTGTTAATTGTTGAGTTTGCTATCTTAGGAAAGGCTAGATGAATGTTCATGCAGATCTTATAAAGATAAACTTGGAGAAGATGAAAAGACTGTAAAAATCAATCAGAAGAGATCACGGATTTGATATATAAAAATGTATAAAGATGGAGATCAGGGAATTAGTTCTGGAAATAGAACAAAGCGGGCAGTGAAGGAGATGTATAGACTGAGGTGGGTGAGAGTAAGGGCAAGATGCTCGTGATGAGGAATGACAGTCTAATTCACAAAGAATCCAGATATAAAAAGAAATGAAGAGTACTGCCACCCACTCCAGCGTTTCTGAGAAAGCTCCAATTTCATGTTTTTCTACCTTCTTCTGGCCTGACACTTGGAATTGTCAGACAGTGTGTCCCAATTTCAGTTTCCAGAAATATAGCAGATTGACATGCATCTCAGGAGCTCAGGTGCTACAGGAATCCCGTGGGGGAAACTGTAAAGTTAATGGGGTGCTTCCCTGATCCGTACAAGTCATCCCTGATCTGCAGGAAGATTGGCGCTTCAACATAGGCTTTGGGAATAATGTCTGACCAGACAGAACTTACCAGAGAGAGTAATTGCATTTGGTTAGGATAAATGTAACAATATTCTGATGCTGACATCTCTTGGCAGTAGAGGAAACAGCATTTAAACATTTGTGTTCAAATATCCTATTCAGTAGACATTATCGAACACCTAGTACATTCTAGCATACTATAGGCATAGGACAACTTCAAAACATGTGCAGTGAGAGGTGCAGCATAATCCAAATGTGCACTGAACAACTATTGAATGGGGTTGGCTAGATGGACAAACTGCTTGCCTTGCTAGCTTCAGGACCTGAGTTCAATCCCTAGAGTACATGTAAAATCTGGGGAAAGGAAAGATAGATCCTTGGGATTGGTTGTCAATCCCTGGGCTGGTAAGAGACCCGGCCTTTAACAATGAGATGGAACTGGGCTATGATGGAGCACACCTTTAATTCCAGCACTTGGAAGGCAGAGGCAGAATGATCTCTGTGAGTTTTTAGCCAGCCTAATCTACAGAGCAAGTTCCAGGACAGCCAGGGCTACACGGTAAAACCCTGTCTCAAATAAATAAATAAAATGATAATTGTAATGATAATAAAGATGGACAATTCCTGANATAAATAAATAAATAAATAAATAAATAAATAAATAAATAAATAAATAAAATGA
This sequence comes from Bramus lutescens, assembly GCA_001685075.1. Taxonomy (NCBI): domain Eukaryota; kingdom Metazoa; phylum Chordata; class Mammalia; order Rodentia; family Cricetidae; genus Bramus; species Bramus lutescens. The sequence continues at coordinate 23,892 of LOEQ01003768.1, forward strand.
TAATTGTAATGATAATAAAGATGGACAATTCCTGAAGATCCACCTTAAGTTTGTCCTCTCAACACCATATACACAAGTGCACATGTGTGTACATATACACAGCAATAATAATAACTGCATGCATTCTCTAGCAAAGGCATCACATCTCAGACTTGCTCACAGGGGTCAGAACTAAGAATAAAACCAAGAACTGCAACATAGGCAAAAGTACCACATATCCCATTGTTGCCCATGTAGGGTTTTGAGGATTTAAGAAGATGGTAAAGGGAAAGCAATAAGAGCTTATAGAGCCCAAATTATGTGCCAGACATTGTTCTTAGTACCATCAGTGTGTGCCAAGCATTGTTCTTATTGCTGTCATTGTGTGCCAGACATTGTTCTGAGCACTGTCGTGTGCTGCCACATTTAATTCCCATAGCTTCTCTCCCAGGTATATATTATCACTACCATTGTGCATATCCTAAAAGTGAGGAGCTTAGAACTTAGTGTGACTGGAGAGATGCCTCCATGGTTAAGAGCACTGACTCTTCTTCCACAGAGCTTGAGTTGGCTTTCTACCATCTACATCAGGTGACACCAGCATCAGGGGATCCCACACCCTCTCCTGGCCTCTGTGGCCACCCATATGGTATAGACTTATATAGACACAAATGCATGCATAAAAAGAAAAAGAGAACAATTTATATACCTTGTCAAAAGTCAGAGAATTTTTAAAATTAAAGTTTGATTTTAAACTTTCATGTTTAGAATCAAGGGCCAGTTTCTTTCTACTCATCTTCCTGATTTTTCTATCTCCTAGGCTCCTCCACCTAATGTCCTGCATTTTCAGTATCCCTGTCCTTCACCCCAGTACAATATTTGTCACTTAAAAAAATTGATCCCCCACATTAGACCTAAACTTCCATCTTTTGCAGCTATAAAGAAGAAGAAACCAATGAGAATACAGCAACTTCAAGTTTTTCACACACAGAGGTCGAATAGGGTAAAATCTATTTTCTCCATTGTAAAATGGGATTGATTTAACTCCAAATTTAGCTTAATTTAATTTTTTCCTTCAACTTGGCATTTCCAAACTAAGAGCCAAACCCCCAATTATAGGCAGTATGCGAATCAATGATGCCAAGGTATTTCTGGTTGAATTTCTCAAGCAATACATTTTATGCCATTCTCATCAGCCATGAGAGAAGGTGGGGGATTCAAGGAAGAAAAATGAAAGGGAAATCGTATTATTTGCTTTCTGCTGCACCAATCAATATGTGCCAGAGGAATCCCATTGCTGCTGCTTAGCATGTTCCCTGGGCAGTGATCAGTAAGGAGACTGCAAAGGGGGATCTGAGTCAAAACCTGGTACTAGGTGTCTGCAGACACTCATAGTAGGGCTTGGAAATACCATTTGAAAGACAATTAATAAAAACTCACAGTCATAAACTGGGGTTCAACCTGAAGATCTGAAAAGCAAAACAGCCACTACTGACTCCTTACATCCATCTCAGTCTGAAATGGTGATCCTGTCTCCAGGAATGTCAAAATGAGACTGTATCTCAGAACTGCCTCCCCCATTTTATAATAATCTCTAAGGCTGGGATTAAAAGTGTGCAACTCTAAGAATAAAGGTGCATGTCATTGTAGCTACTGGGATTAAAGGTATGTATCATTGTGGCTACTGGGATTTAATGTGTGTTTAATTGTGGCTACTGGGATTAAAAGTGTGTGTTACTATAACCTAGTCTCTAAGGCTAACCAGTGGGACTGTTTTACTCTCAGATCTTCAGACATTCTTTATTTTTATTAAAACACAATGAAATATAACTACATTTCCTCTTTTTGCCTAAAATAAAAGAAGGCTACAAATAATATAAGAAAACTATATAAATAAGTACAATGACTGTATAAAATATATGCAGGCAATAAATACATTAACAATGTCTAGTCAATTTACATTTGACAAATTCAGAGAAAATATTTCATATATATCCTGTCTTGGTGAGTCCAAGGTCTTATACCTAATTTACTTTCTATCATAACTTGCTTTCTGTGTCTGGTAACTTTAATTATAGCTATCTAGTCTTCAACCCCATTCAAGACTCAAGAAGGAAATAATATTAACTGAGTTAAGAAGAAAGTAGAAGCAAGTGACTTCTAAAACTGTGAGTAATGACAGAAACAGCTGGCTGCCTGGACAGTCACCCAAAGTTACTCTACAATGTTGGGGCATCCATCTTCAGTCTACAGGTCTAGCATATTTGACAGATTTTTCTGTGAAGCAGGATATTTTGTGTCCTGCTTGTCAATTTAGGACAGTATAATGTCAGCAGTTGAGGCAGGGGCATCTTCTTGCCCCATGGCTTACTTTTTCCACAAAGAAAATAAACTCCATGTGGAGTTTCTTCGATGTCCATTGTCTTCTCTGAAGAAGATTGGTGATGCCAGGAACAGACGTGTCTCATTGTCTTTAAAAAAAGAAGAACATAGGTTGCAAGACATCTTGAATGCCATATTCTATTGATCTCTGAAGTGTTTGAAAATGACCTATCTAAATTATATCTTTGTTTGACCTTGAAAACATACCTAATGTAACAACAAGTTTGATTATACTAGGTGATTAACTACAAACCTCTATTTCTTTATTATCCTAAACATTTGGTAATAATAATTTTCAAAAACTAGAAATTTGCACTACATTATTAAAAGAGCTATAGGTACAATACCTTGAACAAGATTATAAATGCATATACAGTATGTTTTAGCAAAATTAATCTCAAATTTGAAACAATATACAAAATATTTATACAATATATAAAAGTTCTACTCAATGTAAATCATTTAAAATTAGTAGTTGCTTATTATAAGTAGATTCAGTAATCTTTTTATCTTATCATGTCTATATTCTTCCATTTTTCTTTTCAAAGTAGATTCAACAATCTACCCTTCTATCTTATCATATTTATATCCCCTTTTTTCTTTTACTTCCTTCCTTCCTTTTCTTTCTTTCTTTCTTTCTTTCTTTCTTTCTTTCTTTC
>LOEQ01003768.1:42062-74933 GCA_001685075.1 Bramus lutescens
GAGAGAGAGAGAGAGAGAGAGAGAGAGAGAGACTCACACACAGAGGGAGACAGAATATTTATCAACAAAGCTACATTTTGTTTATATATTATTATTATTATTATAGAAATATGCTTTTGTTAAAATGGTTATTTTTATTCAGGTAAATTTAAACTATTAACCTCATCTTGTCGATTGAAGTAAGAGGGTTGTCAAGTCTCCTCTGTTACTTACGACTGAGTCATTTAAATTCTGATAGTTCTTTCTGAGCCTGGAAAATCAAGTATAAATGCCCATGTATCAGGAGGCCCTAGTTTATTAATATGCCACACTGTGGATGTTTTGAACACACATTTGTTCACAGTGAATCCTGTCTGCGGTTATCTGCTTCCCACACCTCCTTCTTGTCTTTCAACCCAGGAGACTAAGCTAATACATGGCTTTGTGCCTTTAACGAAGAATGAGGTTCAAAATTGGCTGCAGAGCTAGTTTGCAGTAATTTGAATACATGGGAGGAGTATTTTCAGGCCTTAGAAGGGAAAATTACACCATACTGAAAGTGACTGCTTAGCCCCAAGCTGCCAGGCAGTTTATTTCAGAAACTCGTTCCTCAGGCACCTTGCTCTTTGGACTCATCCCAGGCTTTGTTTCAAAATGTTCAACGTTAATCACAGATGTTAAAAGAAACATCATGGAGCAGGTTAATTGGTGGAGGAGCCGCGCAATGTGGCCCCTGTCTTTTTTTTTTTCATTCTTAACTCATCTGCACACACTCAATGTTGTTAAGACAAGTGGACTGTCTTATTTCTGTCTGCTGCTCACAGAACCTGGCCTGTTCATTATTCTATGTGAAAAGCAACCCTCCGCACTTCAATGGTTTGCCCTCCTTCCATTTCTAAGCCCGGATGACTTTTCTTCTTTCTCAGTAACATCTTCACTACATACCCCCAAGATACTCTTGCCATCTTTGAGTAGTTCATGCACCTATGCTTTCCTTTTCAAAAGGCTTCACAGTCTCTCTCTGAACTGCAGCTTGTATAGCACTGAAATGCCTGCATCACTCTAAATTTTCTTCTACTGCATTAAAACAAGACTCCTCACTTCAATTTTTTGAAACTTAAAATTACTATATTTTAAGAAAAATCTCAAGAAGTTATGCTTTCCATAAAACCATTCAGTGGCTTCCATTGTGCTTTATTATCAAGACTGAGATGCCCTTCCGACCCTTGGAGGCCAAATTCTCAAATGCTCCTGGACGTCTACCCCAGGGGTTTCACATGTGTTGCCCTCTCTATTTCTCCCGTTTCTCACATTTATTCAGCTGTGATTAATTCCCCTTCTCAGCCCAGTCTTCTACAGATCCTTTGCGAAGTGCTGTTTTCCTTTATTGAAGATATTCTTCTATTTGTAATTGCACAACTATTTGATTAGTATCAGTCTGCTCTACTTGACTGCAGATTATATCAGATTTTTGTTCTATACACTGTGTCTAGCACTTAGAACATTACCTAGAACAGTTTCTCTTTCCCTGAAACATTTGCCTAGTGAAAAGAAAAATAAAGTAACTATAATGGATAGAGTTAAAATTTCCTTCAAGAGAGGGAGGCAGGGTGTTCATGTCCCCATTGTATTATAGTGCCTAATGGACATTCTGACGTGGCAAATATATAATAAACAGTATCTTTTCAAAGAATGAGGCAAGTAACAGGTGTCGGGTAGATCCAGATACCCTGAGAAGATAAAACATCACGAATAATAGTGCCAGAAATCCAAAGCTGCCTCCTGTGGCTGACTTCCCGCCCCACAGTTTCTGTACTCGTCCCCAAAGATAAGCAACTCCAATCAAATTCACACCCCAACCCTGACACCAAATGAAACAAGTTTTATCTCAGAGTCCAGAAAGAGGAGAAAATATAAATTGAGCTGAGATTCAGAATGCCCATGGGGGAGGAGGCAATGAAATACCAATAAACCATATTAATATGCTGAAACCAGGAAGAAGTTGAACTCCAACCCAGACTTAATAACTGTACGTGAGGAAGTGTAGGCAGAAGGCAAGGCTAGGTTCCAGTCAGAATTAAAATGAGATGAGTAATGAAACTGGTGATATAATTACAAACTGTGAAAGCTTTTTCCACTTCTCTCTTATTCTTACATTTAATGGGCAACTTGCTCAAGGGGGCTTGGCACCAATGATAGGAACTGTGGCTGCCCCCTAAAGTAGACTCATTTTCCCCCAAACCTCTTCATTAAGAAAGCCTAAATTCAAAAAAACTCTAGAAGGAAAAATATGCTTCAAGCCATTGCTTCTTTAAATAGTAACCGATACCCAGGTTAAATGCGACAAGGGGCCTGGGGAAGAACAAACCCAGGGAAACCTTTCTGAGTCGCTGCACATGCGCAAGGCTTTATAGCTATCACAACAGCCAGTGAGATTGAGAGTTTTAATGGCACTCTATCTTAAGATATTAGCTTGGCTTCCAACCAGAATAAATTGGTACTAATTTTGTTCCTCACAAAGGGGAAAACTGTGTTTGACGTCCACAATTAGAGACTAATTTCTGTGTTTTGATAGCAGACTGAGTTCAAAACTCTGTTCCCAGGAACTGGGGGACAGAGAGTGGTTACAAAGGATAGTGAAATTCAATTTTATCTCATTAGTCATTCTATCCTATTGTTTTAAATGTAAGGCTTCATTTCTTTTTAGACTGCAGGGACAGAGTGGAGGTTGGGAGCTCCCGTGAGATGGAGCTCGAGTTCCTCTAGGTGGATATTGTACCATCGTAGCTTGATGTTCACAAATGATGTGAGTGGGGGCTACTGGAGTAGAATGTAGAGGTGACACAGCAAGTTCAAACAAGCTATGCAGCACACGAAGAGATGACATCTAGACCCTTCTGCCTCCTTTCTCTGAGACCTCTACTGTAGTCTATTACCACCACAAGCTCAGCTACCTTGTCTAAACACAATGCTAGGACCCTCAGCTGAGAGAAGGCTTCAACCCTCCTATGGTTTTGAGTTTCCCTGCCAACTTTACAAATGAATACAACATGGCATGGTTTGCCTCTTCTTGTTGCTTGTTGATCCTTTTCCTATTTATAAAGACAACACAAGGCTTGGACTAGAGTTTTCCTGCATAGAGTTTCCTGCTTAAAGCTAGTGAAGTAAAGGAACCATGCTAGAGAACTCACTTTCTCTCAACTAGAAAAAATAAACTAAGTACTTAAATTCTTGAAGAGCACTTTTACTTTATTCTGACAGTTTAGTACATAGTGCTTTTCATTTTCTTTCCTCTTTCCTTTCCTCTGCTTTCTCCTAGTTGCCTTGTGGTCAGCACACTTTTGCATATCATCTCTGTGACCTGCTCATATTCTAGGGATGTAGAGATAGGTAAGATCAAACTTCTTGTATCTCCCAGTTTACTGACAACTACAAGATGAACTAAAGTGTGGAAGTCCTATAATGGTGTCTTACTGGATGCTGTGAAGAGGCAGATGAGGGAGAACTAAAGACTCTAAGCTATGAATGATTGACGTTGCTGAAGAAAGGTGTTCAGAATATGCTGTGCAAGCTAGGTCCTCAAGCTGAAGATTCTTCCCTAGTGGGTTGTTGTTGTTGGCCCACTTCACAGTAAGGGAATAAGACACTATTCTCTGCATTTGTGTGAACCTTATGTGAAAATGTTCTCATAATTGCAATAACAACAACAACCAATAAACCAAATCAATAACAGAGCTGTCGTTGAGTGCCCTTCCCTGTGTGAAATGCTTTGCAAAGCATTTCCTCAATTAGTTGGAGTACTTAATGAACTATGGCCACCCATTATAATGTAAGGACTGTGTGAACATACATAGGTCATGTGAAAATCAGGATACCATTGAACTCAGTGTCACAGATGCAGAAAGAATCATTTCACCTTAACATGACTAGAACTTGCTTGAAAGATCACTCAATGACTAAAATGACTTCAAGTCTAGTCCTCCATTAGTATTTCATGATGCTAGGTGGATGTCTACTTCTTTACACCTCCCTTTCTTTGTTGTAAATCTACTACCCTCTGAACATTTTGAAAGTGGGAAAAATACTAGTGTTTGAAACCTGCAGAATGTTACAGCATATAGAATAATAGAGAATAATCCAGGTAAGGAAAGACAGACACATATGTCCCCACTCATACAGAAGCTATGGTGGAAGAGAGTACAATACTCGGCTCTGGAGTCTGGAGAGGGGAGACAGAAGAAAATGAAAAGATCGTTCATTAGATATAAAAGTGCCATTAAAGGGGAGGGTTAAACACTGGTGTCCTATAACATACTGTGGTGACATGGTTATCAATAATTTATTCCATTTTCAGAAAGGAGGAGATGTTAACTATTTGCAAATCAAAAGAAATGATAAATGTTTTTGGTGAGGGATATGCTGAAATATCATCCCTGAGTTAATCAATACGTAATGCTTACATGTATTAAAGAATTGCACTGTACCCCATAAATATGCACACTTCTGGGTCAACTTAAAAATACGCATTTATGCTGTGAAGAGTAAGATCTATTAGTATCATGTCAGTGTCTCTATACGTGTCTCTTCAAGCTGCTCCCAGCCAATCTGTGTAGTGAGACAGTCCCTGGGTGGAGATGCTGAGAGCAGAGGCAGCTGAGCAAACTTTCCACAGCCCACAAGTTGCCATTTGAAAAAAGCTTAGAAGGATCACTGCCAAGTTTCTCTGGGGAATTCAAACTCCCAAGGCTGTCTGGATGCAAAGGAAAGTGGTGGGAAGTGGCTGTGGTGGGGCAGCTATATCCCCATCTCTAACTCTCAGCTCCAGATGCCAAGGGATCTGCAGCATCTTCGGTGCCAGTGAGAGTATGAGAGGAAGAAGAATGCAGTTTTTCACAAGGAATATTATGAGATGAGAGGAATAATCACAACCGGTGCATCCCCCGCCCAGCACTCAATACCCAGCAAAGCCTTGCTATTTTGCTTTCTTCCTCAGCAGGCCCCTCTGGGAATCTAAAGCAAATATGTCTGCAGCTGTTCACCCTTGGTGTTCCCAGAAGCTGTTGGTAACTTCTGGAATCTCTGCTAATGCCCCAGGCATCTGATCATGAACTGAACTTGTCTGTGTCATTGGCTACCTGTGATGTCCTGTTTATGCCTTCCTTTGTTTCAGTTTTATCAGTGAGTACATACTTTCAGATGTGAAGTTGACATTTGCTGAACTCAGGATCAGGAATCAAATTCTGGAAGCTTAATGTGCCAAGCACTGAAGATGGGTGGGATGATGAGGAGAGCATGAAATAGAGAGTAAAAATTCCATTCATAAGGTTCAAATCTGTATTGTCGCACTTAGTAGATATGTCTCTTACATCTGGGACACACACACACTCAATATGTATGAAATTGTTCCTGACGATGTTGCTTTATGTCAGAAAAGTGATTGATTTACACAAAGCCTTAAATTCCTAAGGACAATGAATTAACTGAACACTGTGGGAAAAGGGTTTGAGGCTATAAGTTTTTGAAGGAGCAGGTCTGTGAGGGTCGCTGCTGTTTTGCTGCATATGATAAGGTCTGAACGAGGGCATCAGAGATGAGAATGAAAGTGAGGGAGTCTTCAATAGCTAGAGCTGTAACAAGGAAACAGCAACTGGTTACCTTGGACGTCCAGAGGGACTAAAGTCATAGCTGATGAACATTCTGGAATCCGTGAGGGCCAGAACATCAATGTAAGAAACATATATATCAATGTAAGAAACCCAAATGATGGTGGCACTATGCTTATGTAGCATGCATGGGTCCTTGGATTCCATCCCCTGCATTGTAAATGTTTATCCAATGGAAGAGGAAGGCAGATGGAATAAGTCCCTTTTGAGGGTTCTGAGGTGTGGTAGGCGAAAGTTAGAGCCTAAATGCCAGAGTCTGCGGATTCAAATCCTAACTCCAGCCTCATCCCCTGAAAAAAGAAGATTCAAATGCACGAAAATTTGGAGTATCATTGTGAAGAACGGATGGTTACTAGCTGCCAGGGCCAGGCCTACATTTGGACATCAGCTGTTATTGATTCCACTCATGCACCATCTTCCTGATATGAGATCAAGAATCAGATGCCAACCCCTTGACCACATTAGAAGGAAATGAGTGGAAGCACGACAAGGAAAAAAATGTAAGCAACTCTGAGGAACACAGTATTAGGACCTTTACAGCCCTGTCTGTGTGAAAATTAATAGTAAAAAATGTCACTGTACTGTGTGAGCAAGATTAATTTGTCAGCTATCTGAAAGCTGCTCTGCTGAATGCCTGAACAGTTGCAGTTTTATCTAACCACATTATGTGGGCCAAGGCGGAGGATGGAGAGAGGCCTCTGCACCTACACACGTGCTGGCCTGACTGAAGAATATGAAGCTTTCAGAGATGGATATTTCCTGAAAAGACTTAAATGCAACATTAATGGGCTGGACACTGGACTGGTATTAGAAAAAGAAACCTAAAAGGAAGCCTAGGGATCTGATGTCATATTTGAAATATGGAATCAATTAAAAATGGCAACTTCCACCACCTTAAAAGGAAGCAAATGGGCATAGGGTGAGGGCACATGGAGGGCTTGGCGATTTTCTAAATTATAGATGATTATAACAGGATACTGTATTCAACTCTCATCTTTGATTATTCCCCACATAAGACTTTACACACTCCAGCTATATATACCAGATATTTTCTGAAGGCTTGGATTCTCTTTTTATCTCTTGCAAATACTATTTCTTTCCTGCACCAGTCTTCTAGCCCCTCCACTCCAGCCACACATCGTCTTCCACCTGCAGCTCATGTGTGACGTCTGAAGACAATGTTCTATGACTTTGCTGAGAAAGCAGGTATCCTTGCTCTCAACCCCCAAAGCTTCCTATATATTTAAATTCCAAGGCTGATGATGTTTTCTTATAGACTGTTATCATGCTCCAAATGTACTACCTTCCAGCAAGGATTCTTTTTTCCTCATCTATAACCATGGTATTTTGTCCTAGTGTGCAGCTTATAATAACAGTTATATGTTTAGATCCTTTCCCCATTCAAGATAATAAATAAAATACATAAGGTCTGAAATATTCAGTAGCACTACTGTGATTACAGTCACTATTTGAGCTTCGTTTTCAGACCCCAAATATTAATGAGCCAAGGAAACATAAGCTTCACAGTTTCAAAGCTCTGAAAGGACCAAGACAGAAGAGAGCTAATGACGTTCCCACTGAGGCTGTCCTGGGAAGCTTCTTAGACAACATAGAGTGTGAAAAGAACACTATAGCTTCTCCCTGAAAGAGTGTGTTTGAGGATGAGATGAGAATGGTTTGAGCAAAGGAGAATTACCTTCAGCCTCTCTTCAATTGACCTGTTGCCTGCACCCACAGGACCACATGGTTTCCTCAGAACCCATGCTAACACCCTGACAAGACCCATGTAGGCAGCAGGAACATACTAAGTTGTGCTTATTTCAGAGTCACTGAAAAGATGTCGCTTGTGTTTGGAAATCTCTGCCCTCATTTTCAATCCCCAAACTTCCGCTCCCACAGAGAACCACTCACTACTAGGAATCTAAGTAAACTTCTTGATCAGTATTCATAAGAAAAACTGATGGGTTATAGCTGAGTATCTTGGTGTTCCTGTGGGATTCCTAACAGTGAGAGTGGGGTGACACTTTTGCATATCATGGGACCATTTTCCTCCTACTGGGTTACCTTGTCCAGCCTTGATGTGGTGGTATGTACCTGGTTTTATTGTGGCATATTATGCATGTTTGGTTGCTGACCCTGGGAGGCCTGCTCCCTCCTGAGGGGAGATAGTGGAGTGTGGATTCTGGAACTGAGTGAAAATGAAGGGAAGATTGATACAAGGAAAGGAGGAAAAGTGTGATCGGATTATAATATATGAGAAAATAACAACAATAATAAGAAGAAATAATAATAAAATAGCTGGCAAAATTCATCTTGTTTTTCCAAAATGCCAGACAGTATGGAAGACACTTTACCCCTAATACCTTATCTAATCAATCAGAACATGCTGACATGTTAAATATTCCATGTTCTATATGTGTCATAAGGTAATAAAAATGGCCTTCTGAAGGCAGAACATATTCTGCATTCATGATTCTTACTTTCTCAATGAGCAAAGATTGAAGCAGATTTTCAGAGTGCCAAAGTAAACAGTGCTGGCAGGTTAAGCAGTTATGAATGGAATTAAACCAAGGAGGAAGAAGAGAGATTGAGCTTGCTGTTTATCATGGGAAAGGTCACTGTGAAGAGGTGGCATTGAAACAGACACGAAGGGACGAAAAGGGAAATGTGCACAGGCAGAGGAAACAGAGGGTCTCAAACTTTCTGAATGGCTTCAGGGATGGAAAAAGGTCAACGTGGTTGGTGGAAATGCAATGAAATGGGTTATAGAGATGACTAAGGGAGCAGACACTCTCCTACAGAAGAGGCAACTTTGTTATTTGTGTGCCCAAGAGAACTGAGGCTGAGAGCAACGGGACATTTGTCATCTGGTCTAATTGTATGCATATACATAGCGCTGTCCCTCTCCCTTCTGTCAGCTAACACTCATGTGAAGCTTAACCCTCCCACTCTGGTTGTATGCACCCATTTCTCCCCAATGCTTTTTATTGCTTCAGACCACTCCATATATCTTCCTTCTTGCTGGAAGAGCTATAGTAATTCTCCAATCATCCCCATCTTCCCTCTGTCAGGAATCTCATAGACATGCTTCTGAATACCATATCTCAGAGTCAGAGCAGATCAAATATGCTTCTAAAACATATATATATATATATANTATATATATATAATTTCCTTAGCCAGTTCTCCTGCCCACCCTCCAGCTGACATTGGTCTTTATTATGTACATTCCTGGAGAAAACTAATTACACTAAACAATATGACTATCAATAATTTCAAAGGTTGAATAAATTGGTCAGAATTTTAGATAGCATGTACCAAATACTCTTTAAAGGAATTCATCCCATCTCTAACATATTCTTTTCCTATCCTTCTGTGTCGCCACAGAGGATGCTACTTGGGAGTCTCAGTGCCCTTTCTCCTAGTGGAAATAATGATATCCAAAAGAAACACATCAGCGAATAATGGTCCTTTTTACCCTGGGACGCTGTTTGTGATTATTTCTCAGAAGCGATTTTTAATTGTTCCATCTAAAATGTACGCATCTTCTCTGCCTCTTTGTAGAGCCTTGTGGATTGGACCCAGCTATTAGTAGCACTTACTAATTTCCTCTGAGTCTCACAGGCTGAAGTGCCAGGCTTGGAACAACTTTTAATTTTGTTTTTAATTAAATTTCAGTTGTTTCAAATCACTCACTTTTAGTGCCATTTCTTTGTGATCCTTAGAGACGGCAAGGGCTGTGCACTCTTGTTTGTGCACACACATGAGCTGATGTGAATGCTAGACTAAAGATTGACTCCTGGCTGAGGTCCAGAGCAGGAACAGGCAGTTCGCAAAGTAGAAATGAGTCACAAAATGGGCTTTTGTTTGTGTTGTAATATCTTGAGCTAATACATTGCTTAAGCAGGAGGCTTGGCTATTGTATTTGTTTTTGCCAAACTATATTTGAACAAGGTTACATTCTCTTTTATTTCATGATAAGATTATCAAATATATGAAGGTAGTAATGGTCCTGAGAACACTAACATTTATTAAGCACTTATTGTGTGTCAGGTAGTGTTTAAGCACTTTGCATATATTGCCTCATTTACATTAAATGTGAGTAATTTGAAACACAGAAATTTAATCTACATATATTACATCCCACCTTCCCATGAGATCATTATCCACATTTTATAGCTGAATAACCAAAGCCCATTTAGCTGGAGAGTTACCATTTGGTCAGCTAGTACCATAATATGCATACTGACTTTCTCATTCCATATCTCTGCTTTCATTCCTGCCCTGAATTTTTTCTTCTCACTCTAAAAACACAGTAGGGCTGCATCATCTAAATGAATTTAACAGTGAGAAAGAGAACTCATCCATTGGTTTTCCACAAAAGTGAGACTGACTGAACTTTATTCGTTTTTTCATGTGGCCTCCATCATGTCCGTTACTGTTGGGTAGATCGTGTATGTACCATAGGGTTTGACATGGAGACACAAGACTATTAACACCCCAGAATAGGCAGTTAAACTCTAAAGAATAAAAGCATAACAATATACAAATGTCCTGGGGCTCTCCTAGTTTAGTTAAAACCATTTGATACACTGTTAACTGGATGAGAACACATCAGTCCACTTTCTATTTCAGAAGCCTTGCTTACCTTGTGTTCTTGGCAGAGGACAGGTCTCTAAGATTATGACCTGCTCTCTTCATTTTCTATTACTAAACATGCACACATATATTCACATGTACACACTTACATATAGACACATATACACATACACAGGTCTATACTTACATAATTACACATATATACATTGCACACATACACACTTACTCACACACACATTTTGCTTGATACACACCGCAGCTTTTTTCCTCCTCCAGAACACTTGTTCATAGTTGTGATCATGTATGTGCCAGTAGCACACAGATATGCAAGAGCTCTGGGTGACTTCAGAACCTTGGGTAGCTCTTTCTGGAGGGCAAAGTTTGGTATTGTGTACTACGGTACAAGAATGCGGGGTATGAACTATGTAGTTTGCCTCTTTCACCTCCATTTGATAACATTTAAGACAGCGATTTTCAGAGAGTAAGCTGAAAGTGCAATTTGCCATTCAAATATTCACACAGAATGCTTTACTGATTGCTGGTCAAGATCGAAACATGATGAAAGATGTCCATTCAGCATGTGTTGGTTCTGGTTTTCCTCGAGAAAGATTATTCTGTTCTTATAGAAGAAGCCCTAGCAGGCCTACATCTTGTCTCATGGGGGAGGCTCAGTGAGTATGTGCTGAATTCAGATTCTCTGGAAATGAACTGTAGTAAATAGAAAGATGCTTATGTCAGGCCATCAGGGAAGGGACCAGGTTTATTAAGTGATATGTCTGCTTGCTGGGACAAAGCAATTTAAGGAAAGGAAGGTTTATTTATATTCACTATGGGCACATTCTTTCATAGCAGAGAAGACATGGAGAAAGGGTCTCGAGGGATCCGGGTCACATTGCAGTCAGTGTCAGGAAGTAGAAAGGTCATTTCCCATTTCCATTCTCTCTCTGCTGAGTTGATGACATTCTGATATATATCCTTTCTGAATTTTCATTACATTCATATGCATGCATTCTAAATTGCTGTTTATATAATGTGATTGTCTCAATGCTACAATGAGATCCTAAATACCACGTACCTTTTTCACAAATCGCGATCATCCCAGGATGACATCATGTACAGAAGTGTGTGCTACTCGCTACTGTCCCATTTTGAAGAAGAGGAGCCTCAAGGCTCACCAAGTCAGGCAGTGGACAGAGGGAACCAAATAGTAAATGGCTGGATTGGCGTTCATCAGTACTGCTGACTGCAGAGATAAACTCTTTCGAGCTGTCCTGAGAACAGAAAGAATGAATTCATTCTTCACACATCATATACTTGAAACAAGAATCTCAGTCACCCGAAGACTTTCTTGAGTCTTCTGTTTGATCTACATATAAAAACTTTACCCTTTCCCTTTTTTAAGCTTCTAGAATTCATAGCAACATTACCTAGGTGAACGGCTAATTGCTAAGGATGCTGCAGAGTGAATAAGCTGCTCATCTCTTTTATTACACCACCCGAAGAACCAATATTACATCTTTAGGCAGCTGTTCTATCTGTGCCAGACAGTAAACGCTGCTCCATCAACATGACTGTTGAAGCCTCTGATTTTTGGAAGCTCTTCCTTATGTAATTTTTTGTGGTATCATAAAACGATTATATTAAGTCTCTGCACTAATTTGAATGGTGTCCAGTTTCCAGAATATATCTTTTGGAAGTACTACATGTCTTTAGACATGTATATTAAATTAAAATGTTATGTAACACATTGCCTCTCCACTCATTCTAACATAGTATGATTTATGTCTCAGTCATCACCTTCAAAAGTCTAGTACTTAGAGAGTGAACCAGAGGTGAACATTGACATATCCAAAGTAAGATAAGAAATGCATTGTAGTGCAGACAGTTCCTTGTGAAGCGAGGATAGGGGACAGCCTAATAGTATTGAACATGACTATTTTTAATAAAAAATAAATTCTAATTTCTATTCTTCAGCCATGTAGCTGTGTGTTTCAGGTTATGTACATATGAAGACCTGAAGCCTCAGTTTCTTTGCCTGTATAATGGGAATACAAATAATACTTCCCTCTAGTGATAGTTCTCGGGTCATTTAAAGAACAACATCAATAGCAGTACTAAATTCCATCTAATAAATGCGTTCAGAGAGTCAGGTACACACAATCCCATAACATGCATGCAGGTGATACAAAGTAAATGGCTTCACTCTCTTTTAGAAGAGGCTGAGAAAAGAGTTAAAAAAGCACTTTCCAGAGACACTCAGAAGCTGAGCTGATGGGACTTCAATTCAGTTTGGGTCCTGGTCTGCTGATTTCAAGGCCTGTGTTTTTTTTTCCATCTGAAACTCTCCCAGGATGAAAGAAGAGTGTAGAAGGCAAGAACAGCAACACACACACACACACACACACACACACACACAAGCATGCACAAGCATTAAGTGAGAGACAGAAAAGAGAAAAGCAGGCAGGTGCCTGGTCTAACTTGGTTGGGTGGTTTGAACCAATGGTGTAGTAATGAAACAGATCAGGGGAGGAATTGCTAATATGGTTATCTTAGTGCTCACAGTTGTGAGCTACCTTTTCCAACAATAGCCCTTGATATGTGTGCAGCCAGGCTCCTTGGGGGAGAAGCACATCTCATAGATGAGGGCAGCAACAGAGACGAGAGACACAAGGGAAAGGACAAAAAATGGTGTTAGGGGGCAGATGCAGAGCCGTTCAAGGATGTGCACTCAGTTCTTATCTGCATCACAATTCACACTGCAGCTCCACATTTTTTGAAATGTTTTTCTTCCAAATGTGTGGATCCTGAGTTTTAGCAGGCATCTTTCTTGGGATCTGTCCCTCCTACAGCATGCCTTCACTCCCTCCTGCCTAAGTCACCTTAGATAAGTTTGAAAGCAAGAGGAGTAGCTGCCGGAATGTGGTATAAGGCAGCCTAGGGGAAATGTGGATGGGTGAGAGCAAGGTGATTTAAAATGAAGCTACAGGCAGGACTACCCTATTACACAAATTCAGGAGTCATTGTCTACACAAAATACAATTACTAATCGAATTGTGTGGACAGATAAATATGCAAATATTCCAGGACATATAGGTGTGTGTGTGTGCGTGTGTGTGCGTGCGTGCGTGTGCGTGCACCACACACGTATGTGCACAAAATCATATACACTATATGTATGGGTAGAAATTTTATTATATTCAGAAATACATTGCTTATTTGCAGATTTCCCAAGAATAGCTCACTGTAAATCTCTAACCGGAGACTACACTCTTCATGGGTAATTCACATGAATTTTACTTAATAACATTGGAAGCTTTGTGATCTGCATTTCCAAAATGCAGACAAGAAAATGAGTAAGGGTTACAGATTGATTCTTCCTATGGTAACCCAGAAACAGGCTAGACTGGGTTGTGAGATGCCCTCTTTGCTTCTGACAAAGCTCCTATCCAAGTTCCATTTTTATATTCATGTCATGCTTGACCAGCTAACAGGAAGGAAAAGATATTTCCCTCTTACAAAAGTCAAAACAAAGAATGTATGTGAATGGGGGCAAATGTTTACTATATTCCTTCCAGAGCCACTAGTCTAGGCCCACGGCATGGCTCAGTGGGTAAAAACACTTGCCACCAAGCCTGAGAACCCAAGTATGATCCTGGTACCCACATTTTGGAAGGAGAGAACCCTTGCTGGAAAGCTTCCTTAGGATTGTATTTGCATGAATTAGTATGTGTACTTCCCCACAATAAATGAATACATTTAATTAAAAAGTTAAGAACCACTATGAAGTCAAAGTAAATCTGATATTTAAATTGGATTTGTCCCATCAATTTCCAGTAAAGTTTCGAAGTAAATCGAAAAAAGAAAAAAAGAAGAATTTAATAGTAAGTAGCTACTTTCTAGCTTGCACCAAAATTATTTCCTTAGAAATTTAAATAAGTTAAACAAAAAAAAGGAAGCATTTTCTGACTTTGTTCTTTTTCTGTTACCTAGCTTGGTACCAAATTGTCACGTACCTTGGGGAAAATGCTCTTTTGAAATAGCAAAACTTCAAACAGCTTTTGTCCAGACCCCAAATACCCCTAACTCAACTTGAAGCAAGACCAAGGGCAAATAAAAGCAGATAGAATTCTGTGACAATCTGTTTTTAGCCAGACTTTGATGACAGTTTGACATCAGGAATACAGAAAAATGCTATTTATAAAAAAAACTCAATGCCCACAGGAATTCCACATGGCACTTAAAAAAACTTACATTTACTGAGTTTGGGGAATGTAATAAAACTATTTATTTAGAAACAGCTATTTTCCATAGGTGGGACACTACATTCCCCATTGGCCTTCCCATGTCTATGTTTATTTTTCTCTGGTCCCTAGTGATGAGTTCTTAGGCAATTCTCCCTTAATGTGGTCCTCTCCTTCTGGGAAGGCCGAAGTCATGAGTTGTAGCTTTGTGATTTCGGCATTCGACTACACAGGACCTGCGTTTGCTGGTCAGTGTGTAATCTCCAACAACTGTGACCTTGAGGTCACACCACCTAGGACCTCTTCTAGCCCTGACTTGTTCAAGTAGTGTGGCCTTTGGAAAGCCAGTTGAACACAGAATTCTAGGGGTAGTTCTGGCCATGCACTTCTTAATAATGGGGATACATACTGAGTCACAGTGAAAGTATCATAATATAGGCTTGAACAGAGGTATGTGGCACCACTTCCTGCATACTTGGGCTGTATGTATGATAAATACTGTTGCTCATATGGCCATGGTAAGCAAAGCACTGTAAGACTGAATTAACCATAGAAGAAAACAATATGTAATGTATATATAATATATAACAATATATATTAAATAACAATATAATCAAGAGATGTGAAAAAATGAGATGTGTGTACAGACTTGCTGGTATGTCACCCAATAGAATATTTTATAGGAAACTGCATTCTTAAAATACTATAGATGATGTACACTCTACAACTGATAAAAAATTAAAGAATAATAAATAGATCATATAGGAGCATTTATGCTTGTTAAGTATTATGTATCACATATCCTTGTATAACTACATTTTAAATGACCACCAACATGACCGCAGACACATTAGTCATGCATCTCTTGGACAATTGTAATTTCAAGAGGCAGGAGGAATTCTCAGCTCTACTGTAATTTTAAGGAACCACTGCTATATATGAGGTTTCTTGTTGAACTTTATATAAGACATGAAGGTACTTGATCAATCCTCATGGGATCATGAGCATTTTCTCTCCTGCTTTTTGTCTTAGCTTTGATTGCCTATTAAAGAAGAGGGTTTGACTATAGTGTGCATCTTTCAGTAAGGATTGTCACATCACCAAAGGAGTGAAAAATGGGTTTGAGGGCAATAAAATACACCCCTGTGCATTGTAAAAATAAACCATAAATAAAGTGCAATAGTGGATATACAATGTACTTGTGGGATTAGAATGTCACTAGTAAGAGATGGTTTGGGGGGCGGGGAATCAGTAAACTCCTTAGGAATGAAAAAGAAAAGGACCTGGGAAACTCTTTTAGATGACATGTGTGATTCTCACAACATCATAAATTTCTCATCTATTATATTATTTCCAAGATTATTCAAATTTTAAACAAATTTCTATTTTGTAAAGAGCCCAACAATACTGTGTTTTCCATAAAAATGTTCTTTAAAATAGCCATTGGGCATTTTCAGTTTCTTCTTAACCTCCATCTTGTTAACATTTTCATCTTATTCCCATGGTATATTTTACAGCCTACAAACCACATCCTCTGTCTGTCCATTGATGCTGGAGTGTTTAGAACCAGACTGGACTTCTAAGGGAATCAATGAAAACGGCTTAACTCAAACTAAGGTTTATGTTTAGAACTCTATGCATCTCCAGGAAGTACATTTATAGAACTGAATTTCAGTTATTGACTTTGTCATTTTACATGTTTTATTGTATACCTTTAAAGCCTTGTTCTGAGAAGTTATCCCTAGGGTTCATGGTATTAATTAAAGGTTAATAATCAGAATTGTACATAGAGATATTTGTCCAGTACCATAAAAGTAGTTTGCTAATATTGCTATAATAAAGTACCAGTAACAGAGTGGTTAAAATTTCATGAGTAGTTTTCTAAAAGTTATGGTGTTAGCAGTCAAAGATTATGGTATTAGCAAGATTAATTTCTTCTGCTGTCTCTATCCTTGGCTGATAGATGGCTTTCTTCTTTTCTCCTTTTCATATAGTCCCTCTGCCTTGTACATGTGTGATTAATTTCTTCTTATAAGGACATGGGTCATGTTGGATAAAGGATCCAATCAATATTCCCGTTTAACTCTGTCTTTTTAAAGAACATGGCTTCGAATGCAGTCAGTCATATTTTTTAGTCAATGCATGCTAGATCTGTACCAAATAAACTTGAAGAGGACACAATCCATCCCTTTAAAGATAGAGAGCATGTAGGTGATTGTGAGAAGGTTGAACTTGACCCAAGGTAAACAGAAATTAAGTGGCATAAGATGAGATAAAAGGGAAAGATGGATCTAGAAGAAAAGACAAAGTGGCTGAGAGCCTTGTTTGGAAACAGGCCCACAATAAAGATGCTGTTCTCAGAGTTCCCAACCACCTAGGTTGGCTTTGCTTCTGCTTTAAAAGCCCTCAGATTTTTGTTTGATCACCAACTCTACGTATCCACTTTTCAATGGATAGTAGAATGTAGCCAATATGACTTATGGCTCTGTAAACTAGGGCAGGGGCCAGAGTGGACATGTACTTCACTTACCCGCTGGGCTAGTAATAGAAATGGTCCTCATTTCTGCTTCTGCGTTTGTACATCCTCATACCCCCAGGAAAGGCTCTGTGATGGTGTGAGAGGAGGGAAAGTGCTTCTCATCATCTAACAACTAAAGAGAGGCAACAGAGAGAACTGAATGCTTGGAAGCAAAATCCTTCCTGCACTTTGCTTGTGGAGAGCATCAGCTGGTCATTCACCAATGTGACCAGATCCTTGTTTTGGAGTCTTTTACCCATGGCATCATTGTTCTGACTCATGGTGAACAGTGTAATGAAAGAAATTTAGAAAAAAAAGACAAAAATTGGTGATACCTACTTCTGTGGTTTTTTTAGTTCTCATCTGTGGCTGTCAGGTTTTTTGGGGGGATACTGTACCTCTGGCTTTTCATAGAACATTATGGAAAGGCCTGAGCTTCCCCTCTCACCCATGATCTATTCTGCACAATTACAGAAGCAGGCTTATAATCAATGTAATTGAAGATCAGAGTTAATGAGGACCTCAGTGCCAGCGCAGTCCCCTCATCAACACAAGGCTTCAGATTCTAGATAAGGAAATGATTGGGCTGAACTGAAAATCCATTTGGTTAATTAGATGATGTATATTCCCACAAGGGTGTGGGAGAAAAATGAATATATATATATATGTGTGTATATATACATATATATTTAAAATAAGGAAACATGACATTTTGAAGTTGAGATTTTGGCAGAGATTCACTTAAGAGTCATTGCTCTCTGGGAGGATCTAAATGAGTATCTCAGGAGGAATCTTACATTGCCCAATAAAGGAGGGAGGGCTTTTAATCTAAAGCCAAGAAAATAAGACAGACATCCAGAGGAAAATATGGGGGAAATGAGACACAAGAAATAACACATTTTTATTTCCTTGGGATGTAGTTTTCATTCCCATAGAAATGTGGCAATTTATTCAGAGAGCTCTTTGACACTCATTTAACTTACTAGAGCATCCACCCTCCTATCTCTGCCTTGTATTTTTTCTCAGATTTTCTGCTTATATCCAAATATCTTCTGAACCTCCATCACACACTATGAGCTATAGAGATCATGAGTTAAACAAAGCATGGCCTTTGCATTTGAGAAATGAAGATTAGATGGAATGTGAAGTAAAGGGGAAAGACGCATAGGCACACAGGCTTTCCTCAGAATTTCACGTCTTATCTCCATCCTTGCTATTATCACACACTGTATTTTGTTCAATTAGAGTCTGGTACAGGACTTGCTACCTAGTCTATATCCAAAATCACAGATGAATAAATGGATGGCATAGTGTGTGTAAGTTCACACTAGAAAAAATTCTGTCATAAGTACGGCAAGGATTGAGATGTATGAGACAGATAAGGCTTTCAGCTCTACTGGGTAAATTTCCTGTGTACTACTCAAGCACCTATCTCTTTATACTTTCCAGTTTGAACCTCTTTTGACTGATCTTTGCTTCTAAACTTAAGTTAAATGCCAATTCTCAAGGTTTGCTTTCCAAGCTTCCCTGCTTTTTCAAAAGGAGAAACCAGCTTTTCAGATAATCCTCACCACACTCTGGTTTGCATGGCGTACACTTTGGCATGTATTTGCTCTACGTTATTTAGCTCACATTATTTTCAATGGCTCCAACTCATTTCCCAGTTTCTAGGAAAATTTTTTATATATAGTAGACTTTACTAAGTGCTGAACAAATTAGCACACTAAACTTCAGCACAGACTTCTTTCACCATTTCTGATACAACACGGTCTTTACACCTCCTTGCTCCCTCACAAAGGGCCTCTTTGCTCTGCTCTGTAGTTTACTCATCCACATCTTGAGCCCATTAAAGCGAGTCACTTCTCTCAAGAGCCATGAAAGTGAAGTTCAGGTTTGTTTTGTTTTGTTTTGTTTCAAAGTATTGAGATTCCTAAAGTGCTAATCTTATTGTCTAGGTTTCATGGAGTGCAAATAAAATTAAGCTTGGCCAATTAAATGGCATTTCTACTTCATAATCCCAGGAAGAAGTGAGTTGAAGGTCTCTGTAGTTAGACATGGAAATTGATTTCATTAATTTACTTTAACATTTGCTAAACCTCAAAAATGTGGCAAGTATTTTGCTCAGAAGTGGACTGATAAAGGCTAATGACTCTGCATACGTTCCTTCTAAGAATTCATAGTCCATCAGAGGAGGAGAAGGTGCCTCTAGCACTATCTATGCTCCAGTCACCAAAGTGAATGTCCAGCCTTCTGGAGGAAGAGTGAAAGGAAAAGAGAAGACAACCCTACCAATGTTCCTGTTTCTCAAAATACCCTGAGATATGGGACGGCCGCAGCTTTAGAGAATTAAAATTATTAAAATTCTTCTTGCCGTTTCCGCTCCTGCCCCTGAGGAATTATGCAAATTGTTCAGATCAGTTTTTCTCTGTATCTCATACAGTCTTCTGTGAAAGAAGGAAAATGATTATCCCACCAGACTATTGTAAGTGAGTAGAATATGTAACATGCTGTACCAAGAATGAATGAACATAACACTCAAAGGATAGTAGCTTCCCTCTGCCATCAGAGTGCCTGTCCATCTCTGTAACATACCATTTCAGTGATGTGAAAGATAAGCTACTAACTTAATCCATTTATGATGCTTAGGCAGAATACCAGAGTGCTAGTGCCTTACAAACAGTACAAGTTTATTTCTGAAAGTTCTGGAGCCTGGAGAGTCCAAGGTCAGGATGCTGTTAGGTTTGGTGTCAGGCAATAGTTGACCTCCTGGTTCACTTGGACTATCCTTCCTCAGTGTTTAAAACAGTTTTCTAAGTCTTCAACAAGAGCACTAATTCCAATTATAAGAACTCTATCTTCATGAACCAGTTAGCACTAAAGGGCTCAGCCTTCAAATACAAGTGGTCTATTATACCTGTTTTCTAGTCCAATCATATTTCTAATATCTGTTAATATTGTGTGTAGAGATTTGAAGTTCATAAGAAAGCCAAATTATAATGAAAATTGCTGCCATGATTCTATTTCATAAAGCACCCAGTACTTTATCTGCTTTAGGGAATTTGTGATGCTGTATCCTTCTCTCCATTAAGTGGTGCAGTACTCAGTCTCCTAATTGCAGGGTGTTAATGTCTGGCCCCTCTCAACTGAGTATTTCTTGCGTTAACATCCTCCATTATGAAGGGCTGTTTCACCTAAGGTTATTTCTGCTCCTCAGAAATAGCCTATAGTTCCATTCTGAGCAATGTGATGGTACAAAGACTTGTCTTGATTTGGAACCAGTGTGAAGGACCATCCACCGTCAGAGTGTTCATTACAATCTCTGAAGGGCTCTTTCTGCATCCCCATGGCAATTTAACGTCTCCCCCCATGCCCTTTAACTTTCCCCACTCTCTCAAGACCACAGTAACAAACTTCCCATGACAGTCTCTGCCCCTGAGTGTTCCTGTAGACAATCCTTACCCAAGGCAGATATATTGTCTTATGTAACCTTTATATCAGCATCTATGGGGATTGTCTATCCATGCTGTTCATGTGTGGTTACTGGGGGTGGGGAGTTGCTTTCTTACTCTAGGAAATAGCAACATGAAGATCTGAGCTCACATCTTGCTGGCTGCTCTCTTTATCACAGCACTATGAAGCTTTTCTGAAGCAGCAGGATTAACCAAACTCAGCCTTGGGACAGAATTCAATATCCATTCCTCAGTCTTTAGTGGGAATAAATACAAGAATTATCCATTTAAACAGCATGACTGTGCTTTTTGAAAGAAAACTCTGCAGTTGATATTGATGTGTAATACCTTGCTCAAGGACCCATGTGACACGTTTCTGTTTGGGCTTTGTTCCAGTGGGGGAAATGTCGCTTTTCAAATAGATTTGCATAGATTTCCTTGCCAAATTTTTGAAATATGAAATACAACACACTCACTTTTTTCCTTTATCTGCCAAGAACTTTAGGGCCAACTTCAAAAGGGGTCATTTCCTTATATCAGCTTGATGCCCCTCATCTACTCCTGCTGATTCACATGGTTGCTTCTGGCATTCACACCAAAAATCATGTTGCCTCCTGTGTCTTTACATAGGAACTCCTTCTGTAGAATGATAAACAGTCTATGTCAGTGTGAGTTAGAGAATGCAAGCATTAGTTCCTGGTTTCAGACACTTAGGCAGTCAGACATGGTTTGATGTGACCTCATCTCTCTGACCATTTTTCACAGGACTACAGCAGATGATCTGATCCAATATTAGCTTAATCATAGGTCAAGAACTGTGTCTGATATGATCTGACAGAAGCCCCTGTTTGTTGCAAAGGATGCTTAGAAACTGAGATGCTCTTCCCTGGGAAAAACTGAATTTCTTCCCTGGGCAAAAAACCTAGATTTTCTGTTGTCATTGTTGCTTCCTGGTGTGATAAAAGAAGCAAACAGGATAGGAATGCTTAGTTATGCTAATTTTAGAACATAATTTTCTGTTCACTGTGATGCAGGCTGATAGATCTACCACAAGTTCAGAGCTACTCTTCAAATCTATTTAGGCCTCTTCAAACTCATNTATATATATATATATATTTACTCTGTAAAGCTTAACCTTTGCTTTGTGTGATTGTTTCACACACACACATACACACACGTATGTATTCATCATTTACAATATTATTTTAGCCAATCTGAAAAATCTTCTTGCCTCCTCCAGTTGGATGTGTATATGAGCATATGTGAATTTGTATAGAATATATATATGCAAATACTGTATAATTATACAATAATTACATTGAAAATGATAATGTATGGTATGTGCATACATATATGCATATATATGTGTGATATATCTTATAAATTAGTTAGGAATATTTCAATTCATAGATTATAAAGCTAGAGGCTTTTTTGACCTATATAAGTTTCTATGAACATCTTTAAGTCTTAATTGGAAAATGGGTTGGTTATAATAAAAGCTTAAATTTAAGCCTCTTCTGGCTTTTAGGCACATGTGTAAAGCTCTAACTGGAAGTGATTCATAGCTACCATTCTAGTGGAGATTGACATGGCCCCTGGATCCCGGCCCTCACCTGATTCTCTTCCTGTACTCACCAAATTCCAAGCATCAAGCTCATTTGCTTGCTTGTTTGCTGCTTTTTGAGACATGGTCTCCCTCTGCATCTCTGGCTGACCTGAAAAACATTACTGGCTTGGAATTTACTACCTTCCATCTTCTGAGTACTGGGATTATAGGAATGTGGCACTAAACTCAGTATCGTGCATGTGTGTGTGTGTGTGTGTGTGTGTGTACATATATGTGCATGCTAATATGTGGTATCTTTTCTTAAAGGTTCTAGGAATTTCCTTAAAAATTCCTCTATGAATTTGTCTACCACCCTCTACATTTCTATCTTATAATTCTCCCTTAAAATAAGATAAGTTCGGGTGAGAGTAGAGTTCAGTGGTAGAGCATGCACCAAGTATATTTGTGAGACCCTTGTTTCGAATCACAGCACTACAAAAGCAGTAACAGAATATATAGCACACTCTAGGGGGAAAGGCCTTGATTCCTTGTTCCTTATCTTGCATGTAGATATTACCCCCTTAGCTCTGTGGAGCATTGGTGCACTCTTTTCCAAAGGGATGCCTGGGTAACAAGGATGGTCATTCTTCCTTTTGAAAATTTAACATTTGATCATTTTTATTAGAATCTATCAGGTACTGTCTACACACCTTATATCAATCTATTTCATTCTCACAGTTGAGGGGCTCTCATTAATATTTCCATTTACAGACGCAGCAGCCAAGGCCAGAGTAACTAAGCGACTTTCACAAAGTCATTGTTCTATAAATGGTGATGTCTGGACTTAAACCCAGTCCTCAGGACACTCTTATGCACTTGGGTGAACTAGATCATGTTGACTCTTGACCCTTTAATGACACAGGGTAAAGGTCCTTCAACTGTTCTTAGCTAAGTGTGTTGTAACAACTAAGCATGGATTATTTGTCTCTTTGTTCCTTTAGCACAAGCAATGACTCTGAAATTGAGGAGAAAGTAGCTGTTGCTTTCTGTTCACCCACAGGGAGCAGCTTTGTGGTGAGTGAAGGAAGCTACCTGGATATCTCTGACTGGCTCAATCCTGCCAAGCTGTCCCTGTACTACCAGATCAATGCCACCTCGCCATGGGTGAGAGATCTCTGTGGACAGAGGACAACAGATGCCTGTGAACAGCTCTGCGACCCAGAAACTGGTAAGTAATGAGGTGTGGGGGACTTGAGATAAAGGTGTTGTGGACTTAAGGAAAGTCTGCATTCATTCCACTTAAGAAATAAGAGATTGCTGAGCCACTGACAAAGGATTTGATGTAAAGGTCAGCCAATCCAATCAATTGTTTAAACCATGTGCTGCTATTTCCTGGTAAAGAGGAAATTCTTACAAAACCACGTAATCTCAGAGTTGGAAAAGACCACATAGGGCATCCAGCTCAAACTCAGCAAGACTGAATGTCTGAATGCCATCAGACACTGCTAAGTTCATGTCCTGTGTTCCTTTAAATCCGTATTCTTCAGCAAGATACTTTTGTCTCTTTAACTATTAGCAAAAGAAATGAATTCCTAAAATACATGCTTTCTGTTAAGTTTAAACAAATAAATAATAAACAACAGACTACCATACAGCAGGGAATAAGAAGGGTGAAGTAGATGGAGGTAGGGAAGAAAGGGAAATGGTAAACGTGGGCAGAAGGCATGAATAAAAGCAGAGTAGAGTGACATACACATAAAATACCAAAGTAAAGCTCATTTTTCTGTATGATCATTTATGAAATAAAAACTGAAATTTAGAATCTAATGATAATATAGAAAATTTCTCCATGTATTCACTTGTACATTTAATTAGCAGGAATTTCTTACAGCCAAGCATGTTTTTTAAGCAAATTCCCTGCCTAATGTAATCTGTATGTGAGTGTCTATGGAAAGGAACACCATATATGCACAGTCTCATACGGTAGCCAAAGACTATATATGCTTGTTTATTGTAAATTAATTGAAATGAAATAACATTAAGTATTCATATCCTCAGTCACATTAGCCAAATTTCAAGTACTCTAGGACTCTGTATGACTAAAGACTACCTTCTTAAACAACCCATATAAAGGACATTTAGAAAGTTCTTTTGGAAAATATTGTAATAAACAAACTTACATACATTACATAGGGACAGATACTTGATAGATAATAGACAGTGGATGTCGAAGCCTATGTAATGATANCATAGGGACAGATAGTTGATAGATAATAGACAGTGGATGTCGAAGCCTATGTAATGATAGCCTTGGGGGGGGAATTGTCACTGTAGACAGAAAGGCTCTTCAAGAAGGTGTTGTTTGAACAGGTACCTGGCAATGGGAACATATGAAACCATGTCAAGCTCTTGTAGAGTTTTCTAAATAGAAAGTCCTTCATGCATTAATTCTCTGCAACAGGAACTCATAAATGTGTCTTTTAACGGACAGTGGTAGGAATTCCAAGATGCCTAGAGGGGAAGGAAGGAGTAGGAAGTACAGTCTGAAGTGCATATTTAGGGCAACGGCAGTTCCGACCTTATATTGGGATGATGTGGAGCTTCAGACAAATGGAAAAGCCTTTGAATATTTCTGAGCAAAGGAGCATGTGAGTATGAACTCCGATTCATAATTTAACAGGTCCACTCTGGCTTCTGTGTGAAGAATCAGGTCTGAAATGTCAAAATATGCTAGCACTGTAATCTAAGCAAGAGTTGGTAATGGCTTAGACCCTGAGATGAAGGAAGGAAATGGTGAGATATTAACAGATACTGGAAGACTTCAGTATAGGCTTGGCAGCCTGTGCTATTAGATATGGGATGTGAGAAATGGAGCACAAGCAAAGACGATCACAAATTTTCCAGTCTGAATGGAGAGACAAATCAAGTCATTATTTCCGGAGGCAGGCATGGCGTGAAAGGGTCAGGGCTGGGTGAGAGGTGTAAAGAGCAGGGTTGTGATATTAGTTCAAGAAAACTGCTGCATATCACACAGAAGTGGAGAATGAACGCAGCAATTTTGTGCTACTGAGGAAAGGGACATGTGTGGCCCCTTTGCAGTATGCCTTCTTCACTTCATTGAATTGATAGAATGATGTTGAAATAGCTTATACAAGAAACTTATTTATGCTGACAGGTGCCCCACTCCCATCTTGTGGCTCTTGTCTAATCCATGTCTAGTTCCTGCCTGCCTCATCATTGGTCTCAACCTTTTGTTTTCCTACAGTCTTAAGGAAAACACAGCGTGGAGTTGTTCCAGATTTTTCTTGGAGTTGTGCACAAATTCTTTACGCCATCAAACAGGAAATGAATTTTAAGACTTACTGCATAGACATTATGAGTAAGGAGACTAATGTGTTGTAATTGTCATCCTCCTGACTTCCTGAATTACAAATAATATACAGACATACTAGGGTTAGGCAATCACAGTGTATATTTAGAAATAATGCTTGGGTACTTTAATTCATCATTCAATATTTGAATTATTTAAAGCAACTGGCCAGAAGACAGAGGACTCAGTCTGCTAGTGGATAAGACACTCCAGGTTCTTATCTCTGCATACTATCTTGAGCCATGTGGGTGCAGTATGCTGTGTCTAGTGTCCAAGCAGCTGCCTTTACCAGGTCATCCCTGGCATCCGTGATAGCTGTGGATCTGTCAGATATCTGGATAAATCATACTGAGAAAGAAGGAGACTGATGGCTGCAAATGTCAAAGTGGGGGAACTAAAGAGGAAGGAAATGGTGTGCACTAACGTTCAAAATGGAAGCCAAAATAAGAGAATAAGAATTCACTACAAGTCCATGACTCAAAGAGAAAGTCTTCAACAGAGATAGAAATTTTTATTCAACAGCATCTAGATGTAATCCAAACCTTAGTGATGTTGTCTTACTCAAATCAACGACTTCATACACAAACAAGGCACCATTTATTAATGGTGTTCAGTTCATGACAGTTCCTGTCATATGCAAATAGGAAAACAGGAAGCCAAGGCTAGGAAAAGAAATCTGGAAAGTGAGGAGAGGCTTTTAGCAGGTGGATTATTGAATCTTTTCAGGGTAGGACCAGGATCTGACTTTGAATCTGTCTCTCTTAGACTAGTCAAGAGCTGTTGAGACTCCCTTTCACAGCCTTTCCGTGGTTCTACCAGGTACACTCTGGAATGTCACAGCACTTCCTACACAGTCTCTTCAGACAGTTGAAACTGGAAGAGAGTCCATATTCTTTGACTGAAACTCCTGATAGGCTGCTCTTGCCCCAGTGGATGGTGCTACAGCCATGCACCTCCTGATAGTGCTAAGTGGACTCAGTGAGTCCATGAGAGAACACAGGAAGTTTGAAAGTGGTAGAGAATACCACAAGATTTAAAGGGAGGGTATGGGGTTGGAGTTGAAAAAGACTTGGTATATCTACACATAAAATTAAAAGAAAAACAATAAATGGTTAAATGATTAAAATAATAAAATAATAATAACAATAACAAGTTGTAAATTAATATCATACAAATGAGTTTTCCTCTCCCCTCCCCTCTCTTCCATTCTTTAATCATCAACCTTCTGAAACCTTACTCACTTAATTGCCTCTCTTTTTCTCTCAGTAGAATAAATGAGTTCTAGAAAGTATTAGAGTTCTTTGATTAAAACAAAGTTAAAAATCAGATGTTGTTTAAAGATTTGCCCTACCTCCTACAACTTAAGCTCATAGGTTCAGAGCTTTTATATAGTTTATCTCTGTATCCTTCCTAGCCCAATGGCCAGCAAAGTAATCTCTTTAATAAACCACTCAAGGTATAAAGAGATAGGAGTATCTGTAAGTGAGAAGTCAAAAATGAGAACTAAATAAACTTTTGTGAGCTTTGACTCAAATCCACAAAATTGATTCATTAAAATCAATTCAAGCAAAAATTCCTTAATTCCTCATTTTTTAAGTCTCTGTGTTAGGGGCAATGGGAAATCACAGATATATTGGATAGTGATCTTTTCTTTGTGGATTTTACATTCTTAAAGGGATAAAAAGAATATGATAATACAGCTATTATAAAAATATAGTGCACCATAAATCAAGAAAAATGCATTAAGTAAGTGCTTCCTTCCTGGAGAACAGTGAGAAATGTATTGGAGACAGGTTTTCAGAAGAGGTATTGGGAGAAAGACAACCTTTCAGTTCAGTCTTGGAGAAACACTGGGGATTGTGCATAAGGAGAGTGCTTAGCAGAGAGCTCAGCATTAAAATAGGAAGAAGAAGGTGTATAAAGACACAGAGAGTACAGAATAGTAGAGGTGAGCTAGCATCTAAAAATATTCTGGATGTAAGTGGACACAAGGGAATAAAGAAGAAGCAGGGTACACATTGGGCAAATAATATGAAACAGACACATAAGATGCTCAATGGCAGATCATATAACTAGGATGTATAAAGTCCTTAGTCCTAGGCCTAGTACTTCAATTTGATTGATAATTAGTAACATTATTGAAGTATCTAATGATTTTTGAAAATAAACACCAGGTTTCAGTAAGGTGATTAGACACAGAAATAGGGAAAGTTATCCCCATATTTAACCTCAACCATTCATGGACATCTAACTTTCCAAAAGAACTTCGGGACTGACTACTCAATTAACTGGAATCCATTAAAAATGAGAATTTTGGAGTAACTATGAAAGAATTAAACCACTCTCCAAGCCCTGTGAATGTTCTCTTTTAGATCTGGAAGAAGTGGCCTAGCTTCCTTTAAAGAAGCTATGCACACACAGACAATGTGAAGTGGATGCAGCAGGTTTAAGAAAGGGAACAGAAAAGTTGGGAAGAATAAGTGTGTAGAGGGGGAGAAAAAGAATTAGAAATGGGTTTTTTGGTAGCTTTTATCAAAGCACACCATGTATGAAATTCTCAATAAAAATAATAATATCGTCATAATTTGGAAACTAAAGAACCACCCCCTTCTGTGAATCAATTCATTGATCTGAGCAAAGTTATCATGAAGACAAACTTTGGACATCATGTCTCAGAGTTTATATTCAAATCTTGATAAGAAGGATCATTCCTTTCAAGTGACAGAGAAAGCAGACACAATGAGAAAGATGTTATATGTAGAGAATGAGTGTGTGTGTGCGCGCACGCATGTGTGTTTGTGTGAAGAAAGAGAGAGAAGGAAAGAGAGAGAGAAAGAGAGAGAGAGAGAAGAAAGAACATATTTTTCTAGCTGTCTGATATTGTCAAGATCAGCTTCATTTGTCCAGGGATTTCAATAGATAGTGCCTCTTCCAGGAATGACCATGGAGTGGGAAGCTAGGTGCACTGGAAACAGTTCATGTTGGCTCATGAATGTCACTGTTAGGAAATATTCCTAACTATTTGTTCAATGATATCACATGGTGGTCCTGGAAGTTGAATAGTCTGAGTATATTTAAACAGAAAAAATCTGGTAAACAACACAAGTTAAAGCTTTATTTTCTTAAGAAAGCCAATCACTAAGCATTTACTCCCATAACACTGGGTGGGGATGCAAACAGACTAGACAAGTACTGATATGATGAAATGCTTTGTCTAGATCTGAACATATCACCAAATCATGGCATTGTACTCCTTTCCATAATAGACAGTTCTCACTCTTCATCTCTCTGAAGACAGAAGACAACCCAAGGCCTCAGCTAGACAGTTGAGAAGATCAGGTTTCAACACTCAAGAGCATTCTTATTGATAATGCGTTGTGATGGAACAACTTTGTTGAAATTCTGCAACTATGTGAAATGTTGAATTTTATATATAAAAGATATAAAAAGTACCTAATAGACCAAGTAATTGCAGAATACTAATTATTTGGTCATACAGTGATTCTTTCCATCTGGTTAGCCAGTTTTGTTCAAGCATTTGGAAAACCAGAGTACTGTATGCCTGAGTCAGAACCTACTATAGATCTTGACTTCTTTGTCTATTTTTAGGGTTGTGGCTCAGTCACTTAGCCTATAAGAGATTCCTTTCATTGTAACTATAAAATATGAGAACAATTCCTAATGTTTAACATTCATTAAGATAAGAAGAAAAATAAAACTCAGCTTTGAAGTAATGAAGTTCCTGATGAATGAGAGCACTCATTTATGTTACTCTTATTTTTTGCAATGAGTTCTTTGTAGTATCTTCATGAAATACTTAGTTTCATAAACAGCATTAGATTATAAAGGAACAATACAAGAGATTATTTTACCTTCTCAAGTTAGCATATATTATACAAGGGAAACTTAAAATAAGATAGATATCCTTATACATTGGCCTTTTACTTAATCCTTATATAGCTTTTAATCACCCACATTGAAACAAATCACAGATTCCAAATCATAATGCTGCTCCTTGACACAGATTTGTTACTTGCCCTTGAATATGCTGTACACTATGAACTACAGAGTCTTTGTCTTTAGCAAAGCATTGAGTGGGGATGTATTTTAATGCAATAACAGTCCCTAGACATCATGTCATCTGATCTAATGAGGAGAATCGGGGACACAAAGGCCCAGCAACTTTGCCATTATCACTCGGTAAATTAGTGGCACAATACAAATTATAATACTAAATAATTCCTAAATACTTTCCAGCTTGACCTTCTTGTTTCTATGACCTTCTGATTACTAATAACTTAAAGAATACGTGTGATTAAAACAATTTATAGATGGCATTTATGGAAAATGGAATTTGCTTTGCACAATTGAGATGAATTTTACTCATATTCCACCATCACATCTAGTTTATGCTCATTTCTTCAATGGCTACTTTACATTTGAAATAGCATGTTAAATGAGAACATAGTGTGTGTAGTTCGATTGTACCTAACATTTCTAATGTATATAGAGTATTTAGATTATTTGTTGAGCCCTATGTTAATAAAGTTCAAAGAGCATCAAAGGACTTTATAAAACTGTAAAGTACAAGACTTCTCAAAGATGGAAAACGATCTTGATTTAAAGGTGATGGTGGCATTGAGATTTATAGGTCTTATAGAAGACATATTGATGTGGAATGATGTATATGTGACATGCACAGTTAAATAGCTATGACATAATTATGGATAGTAACCTTTGATACAGACTAAGGATAAGAGACTGTATTTTTAAAAAATTATTGGCTTTTATTCTCCTTATTAATTGCTGTATCAAAATGAAAGAGTGCCTGAACCTACATATTTTTATCTTGAATGTATGAACAAATCATCTAATAGATGGATGGATGGATATTTTAATAGTCAGAAGGGGTGGAAAACAAGTTTCAGTGCTAGAGGATTATGTTGGTTTGGCCAGAATTAGATGATAAATTAGGTGTCAGCACCGTGGAGAGCACCTGTTGGGCATTGCTGTAGGAAATCCTATAGACAATAGTCACCCACCCATTGGGGCATGGCCTCTTATACTATTTGTGCCAATGTAGAGCATGCATCTGGCCTCTTTTCTGGCTATGGGATTTGGTTTCTGTTCTCCTTTCCAGCAGAGATTCTGATTTGTGAGCCTACCCCCAAATAAATAACCATCTATTTCTCAATTCTGTGATAGTGTGAAATTTCTTATCAGCGTCCTTCTTCGGGGCATGTCCAGTTTTCCCCTGAACTCAAATAAAGGCAGATCTGTCCTTGAGTTTAGAATTAGTCCATTGCCTAATTCTCCATGAAGCATCTCTCTGATCCTCAGAATATACAACACTCTCCAACTCACCATTCTTTGTTGCTGAGCTTCATTAGATCCTTGATCAAACACAATTTGTTAAAAGCATAAATTAGTGATTATTGTTAACTTTTTATTTAGGTGTGCAACTATTGGAACAAGTTTTTAAAATAATTTTCAACAAAAGCATTGAAATAACTGCCACAATTATTTTGTTTACATGTAATTAAATGAATTAGTATAAAGGCCTTTTTATCTCTTCAGATCAATCCATTTGGTTAAGGTTCATTATTTGGGTATGGCAGATAGGGGTGGAAGACAATGGACAGACACACAGTTAAGAAAATAAATGGTAAGTTTTGGTGAGCCACCATGACATACACAAATACTAAAGTGACAATGTCAGAATTTGTGAGAGCACCGTTGTGAGACTTTATATAATTATATCAGTCTTCATAAGTATACTTCCAAATACCTATTACTTTCATTTTCCATATACAAATCTCTATTTTAAGATGGCTTGTTTATATATTTGCTAAACATCACTATTGGAATTTCAGCCAAGACTGAATGACAAACTACCACTTTTGATAAAGTATTGTGCAAAAGAATTTGTTTGACAATGAAAAAAGATAAAGTCATGATAGCATTTTCACTTCAGTTGGTATTTGCAGAGAATTCTCAGAGGTAGACGTGAATGAGTCCTTTGGAAGAAAAACTTATACAATAAGTCGAGTTGAAAAGATAAAAGGACCAAATTGGATTAAGAACAAATGAGGAATGAAGAGACAGAACTAAGAGATAGATCTCTTACAACATTGGTGAGCTGTAGAGAAATTATTTTATATTTCTACTTGGTTCTCTTACTATATTTGGGTTGAAAACATCGTAAAATGTTATTTTAGCAAGAGGATTGTGGTCTATTTAAAAAAAGGTGATGTGGGTCAAAGTTGAGGTCATGAAATTTTAGAGAAGCTGCAACAGCACACAACAAGCTTGACTGTTCAGAAACTGAGGACAAGAAGGTTATAGTGTTCTACAAAAGGAACAGTAAAAGATTTTCCTTATAGAGAACTTTCCAGTGTCATTGAAAGTCAAGACAATGTTGCCATGAACTTGAAAGATACTGTGAAAGGTGTTAAATCTCACATGGCAAAGTAGCAAATAAGAAGGCTACCTGCACTATCTCTGACAGCCATTTCGAAGAGACTAAGGGAGTGATGACACATATATAATCTTTCAACATTTAAATTAGATAGCATTTAATTTTATCCAAGTACATCAAAAATTTAATTCCATTGCTGACAATTGTTTATGCCCTGATACTTAAAATAGTAAACCTGTCAACTAAATATATTGGAGGAACTTTATAGTCAAGGGTTTATTAACAAAAGTTAGGAAATAGGTGACAGTGGTTAATCCATGCTTGAGATAGACAATTACCCCAAACCTGCTAATGCTGAGTCATTTCTTCTTATTAACATGATGGGGACTGTCAGGGTGCTATTCTCTCAGCATAGAACTGTGTGCCTTTCATCAGCTTCACTTTTTATGTGCTCTTCTTTAGTTCTTCCATCCTCATTATTCTTTGCATTTCACCTTAAATAGCCTATCCTCAAAGAAGCGCCCTTCTGGTCTAGGTTACTCCTGTTGGGTGATGTACTTTAGCACTCCGTTTTTCCTTCTTAGTAAGCGTATGAACCAGGCATGCTGAGGTAGAAGTAACCAGGCATGTTAGCCTCTTCTAAGTCCTTCATAGCTGTCTCACTTAATATCTTAATTGCTGTATCATGTAGATACAATCATACAATCAAACTGTAGTCAAACCAAAACTAAATGTATATATATACTGGTATTATATCCATTAAAATATGTTGCCAAAAAACACCCAAGTGTAATAGAAACTATTAGCTGGGGTTTCATTTCAGAAATATTAAATGTGAAAAAAATTATGTATTTATATTGATATAAGGATACATTGTTAACATTATTTTACATATGAAGATATTAAATTACATGTAATTAATTTTTTTACTGAAGTAATTTGTGAAATGGTAGAGTCTGGAGTTTATTCTGAAGTCTGTCATCAGGGATTATTCTCTGAACCACAAATCCATGTTATCAAATGCAGTTAAAAGTTGGAATTATGCATTTCTTTTTTTTTTTTGGAAAGCTCCATCACACACACACACA
>LOEQ01003768.1:83975-100307 GCA_001685075.1 Bramus lutescens
GCTTAAATGAATACAATTTGTGTATTGTTATTTCGGGGTATAAGCTAGCCATGCGGGAGCTGGGCCACGACGAAAAGCAGGCCCGCTCCCCTCATCACTACACTGGTTGATGATGGGGACTCACTGTGTCTCTAGAGTTGGGGTTGTAAGAGTGGCTCCTAGAGCTTTCAGAGAATGTACCTCCACTATGTTAGAAAGACAAACAGGAAAGCACCAACAGCTAAAGCCCAGCTTTCTTTGTAGCCATGCCCACTTAGCATTTTAAAAACTCTCCTGGTCAAAAAATAATTATAAATATGCAAAACACAGATTCAAAAAAACTAAACATGTCACAGTATGTTTTAAAAATGTATGTAGCCTTAAAAAATGGGTATGAGCAGTTATATGAAAAAATAGTTTAAACAAATAAAACAAAGTCTTTAAAGAAATTAATAAACTTTAAATAAGTGTGATTTAAAGGCCATGTAAAAAAATGGAAAATATACAGAGTGTGGGTTATGTATACTATTGTGTTTTGTTTGAATTTTTTGACTGTTAATGAACTAACAACAGAGAGACATTTGGTTGTGGGGGCTGATATGCTAAACCAACATAAAGGTATCTTAACTTCAAATTTTGAGTCAAAGATATGTTGCTTTGGAAAAGAGAATTTGCTTTTCTTTACACAGATGAGAAACTGTGGATTCCTTCCAGGCTAATATAGTTTGATCAAGTAAGACCCTCTGAGAGGTCTTTATGGGAGCAGTGGTCCAGGTGATCCAACACCTAAAGCAGCTTCAAGGCAGCTGGCTGAGACTATATAACTTCACATACTACTACCGCCAAGATTTAACCATAATTCTAAATTCTCTCAAGATCCCAGAAGATTATCAACACATCCAATTATCAGGAAGTAGTATCGAACACTACACCCAAATCCCAAAATACTGCTTATAAATATTTGTTTTCTTTAAAGGGGCTTAGTTATAAATGATGAATGGTCATAGTCAAGTTCTTTTTAAAGAAAACAGAAGGATATGATATAGAAATCAATAACTCTACATTGGTATGGATTTTGGTTTACTGATACAAATTTAAGGTCAATTTTGTAATGTAATGTGTATATTTATACTCTTGTTTAAGGTATTATGTTTATGTAGCTCATTTCAAAACATAATATGTAGTTAAAAATATAAATTAATAGTAAACTGTAATAATCAAACTTAGACAGAAAATGGGAAATGATGTGTGATATCCCTCTGTATGCTGTGAATATGTTTCATTACCACCAGCTAATAAAGAAGCTGCTTTATTCTACAGCAGAGCAGAATATAGCTAGGTGGGAAAGCCAAACTGAGTACAAGGAAAAAGAAGACAGAATAGAGGGAGAGAGTTAGGTTTTAAAGATATGCTAAGATAAACTTCAGATGGATAGGTAATATTCAAACAATTCAAAGACCTACAGACTATTACATTTAGAATGTTTAAAGAACTTAGATTTTTCTCAGCAGTCAGATATGTCTGCTCCTGGCAGCATCAATTACTTCAGAGAGGATAATGGGTATCGAAGAAGCTTCTTATGGAGTTTTTTTACATTGTGGCAAGTCTAGCCATTTGCACAAGAAACTGCTCTTACCTGGATTATTTGATAATATGCTGTATAAACTGGGCATACAAGACCCAGAGAAAAATGACTGTGGAATTTGCCAAAACAAGGTGAGATAGTCCTTCAGGGTTCCTCCTTCATGGAAGAGTCTTCCCAAGATTCTGCAGTTTACAGAAGAAAGCAACTGTTGAATTTTGTCAAAATAGGTGGGACAGTCCTTCAGATTTTCTGTTTCATTGAAAATTTTGCTAGATACTCTAGGTCTATAGGCTGAAGAGGGATGCCACATGTTACAGAAGAACTTTGGGTGACTGTCCAGTTAGCAAAATGTCTCTGTCATATAGAGTTTTGGAAGTTTCTTACAATACACTTCCTGTTTACTTGGGTAATATTATATTCTTCTGGGGTCTTTGATGGAGTTGAACACTCGATAGTTGTAATTATAGCTTTCCTTAGTTATGAAAAAACAATAAGTTTAATATAAAGCTTCAGATTCACAAAAATAGGATAGATAGAGTATTTTTTTAATTTTTCCAAATACGAATAGACTAAATATTGTAGCAGTAATTCTTGCTTGACAATCACTTTGTTATATTTAATTTCACTATATTAAAGTTGAAATCTTCCTTTTGTAATTAGACAGAAAATGGGAGATGATGTGGTATTTCCCTCTGTATGCTGTGAATATGTATCATTACTACTGGTTAACAAAGAAGCTGCTTTGTTCTACGGCAGGGCAGCATATAGCTGGTGGGAAAGCCAAGCTGAATACAGGGAGAAAGAAGGCAGAATAGAGAGAAAGAGACACAGTAGCTGCTGGATGTGAGGTAACAAGTCACAAGCTTCATGGTAAAATATAGAATAGTAGAAATGGGTTAATTTAAATTGTAAGAGCTAGTTAACAATAATCCTGAGCTAATAGGCCAAACAGTATGTAATTAATATTAAGCCTCTGAGTGGTTATTCTAAAAGTAGCTGCAGGACCAGATGGGATGAGAAACCTCCAGTTAAAGTTAATTAAGCCCATTCATCTTTTATAATGTGATGCAATATTCTGGTTCTATAATAATGTGAATTGGGACTGAAATCCTAACCATGTTGGTTCTAACTGTGGAAACTAAGGCCAAGTAAAGAACCCAAGGCTTTCCATTTTATCCCTCTTCTGTAAATTCAGAGTAAAATTTTTCTTGCTTATAAGATGTTTTTTCAAGTTAAAAGTGAAGAAACTTAGTGATCTCAGTAATAGTCCTATAACCTCCTTTCCAAATTAGAATCAAGGGGACAAGATAAAAATCCATGATCAGGAAGGGACATTTGTATAACCAGTGTCTCTCACAATAATCATAGGTATTGCAGACAATATTTATGGTGCACTGATTGATTATTCTCCATTTTGCTGAATGAATATGACAGGGATGATTAACTTGGAAATGAGATATCTGAATCTATGTCAAAAACAGGTAATTTTACAAAATCATGAAGCCATGGAGTTCAAATTCCTCCCTGATACTTGTGCCTGTCTTTTTGAAACTCCATCTCTTTGCTCATTTCTCCTAGACTCAGTACTTGAAAGTGACTGCTCTTTAAGAGTCACATTTCCAAGAACTGGCTCCCTATATTGTCAAAATCAAGCCAAGATGTCTAAGTACCCATTAAGTCTAGCACCACTGTTTCCACTGATTTAAGGAAACAAACCAACCCAGTTAGTGTATATATATGTTGTGACCTGCCTTTGCTATGCTCCCCTTGATCTGGAAATCCCATGCATTTTTATGCGGAAGAAGGAAGGATGACGTGGGATAGCAACACAGGATCTAAAGTCAGGTTTTATGGATTCTAATTGTGCCTCCTGGAGTCTTGCAGTATCTTGACTGCTAGCAAGACAGTTACTTAACTTATTATAGCCTCAGTATTGTTTTTTATAAGATAGTTAGCATTAGAAACTACCTCACAAGGTAATTTGAAGGTGATATGAACTAGTAAGAACCATGCAGAGCTTCCAACATTACTCAGAATTTTATAAAGACCATTCTGTGTGTCTTTTCATCCTCCATCGCTACCATAGTCCTATTCTTGTAGAAGCACTCCTTGACCTTGAGAGGGAGGTCTGGGCTCCTTTCTTTGGTTCAGTGTCTCTTTGCACACACTTTGCTTTCAACTCACACTACTCCTTGTTCTGGTGATGTCTGTTCCACCTAGACCTTGAAAGCAGGAAATTGAGTAGCTTCACCTCCTAATCCTCATATTCCCCATGCCAGGTTCAGACAACCTGTGAAGAGAACAACAAACATACCAAACTAAAGAAATAAAGTCTTAACTTGAGACAGAGATGAGACAAGGTTCATGTGAGGGGGAGAAAGAAAGACATGCAACACAGCAAGAACTTTAAGAGGGACGTTATAGCCATAAAGACAAAAAGTCATCAAAACAAAGAGGAAATTCAGTAACTCCTCCTGGACCATAGCAACCATAATGCTGCCCATGCTAGCAGCAGAAAAAAAGTGACATCATTTTAAATAATCAAGGGATATCTATGTGCACAGGAGTATAGTCATTGATTTCATGTTGTCTTCAACACTTCTTATAAATAAATTTGGTTTAGCATGCTCATTTTCTGATGGGGAAATGGAGGCCTAGAAGTGTTCCAGTATGATGTCGGGGAAATGGCTCAGCAGTCAAGTTACTATGCACAGACCGCCTAAATTTGGTTACCAGAATCCAATTTAGGGGACTCACTTTAACTCTAGCTCTAGGAATTTCAACATCCTCTTCTGGCATCAGAAGTTATGTGTATGAATGAACACGCATACTGGCAAATATACATACGCATAAATGAAATAAATTTCTGTACTTGTTTCAGCTGCATGTATACTAAAATTGGAAGGATGCAGAGAAGATTAACATGCTCCTGGTGCAATGATGGCACAAATTCATAAAGCATATATTTTGCATCAGTTATTACAAAAGTTGTCAGTCAAAACACAACTGTAGGTTTGTAAAGATCACCCCTGGAGCCCTCACCTTCTGTAGTAAGTGGCAGTCAACTGATTGCTCCTTTTCTTGAAAGGATCATAGTCAGTCACTTTTAAGTTCCTTGAAAAATTATATATTTGGATCTGAATGTTTGTTTTAAAAGAAGGAAAAAGAAAAGGGTTAAAAAGGAAGCAATAAAAGAAGTGCAGTCATCGATCAAGACAACATTTTAAGCATGAAAGAGATAAAAATTCAGCCTCAGAGTGCCTTGGATCCCAGGCCAGTCCTCTTCTGCCTTACCAGGGTGAGTCTGGCTCTCCAATCACCCCTGCTTTCTGAGAAACATGGATAGAGCAAGACAAGAGTCAGGGAGGGAATTTTAGAGGCTGTGACCACAGTTCTTTGCACCTGTTTGCTGTCTTGTATATGTCAGTTAGACACAGTTCCATCCTAGTGGTCAGCTTGTTTGCTCCTCACCCTTTGCAAACTGTTGGTGAGCTACCCCCCCCCATTCTGTGGCATCCTCAATCTTCCAGAGAGTCTTCTTTTCCCTCCTTGACACTAATATGCAGATAATCATTTAGATGGTTCATTCAAAAAGGAATGAGGCTAGAAAATAGGCAATGAAGTCAATGAAGAGAGGCTGCCTTGGCTGAGCCATGGGTCAGGGGCCTTTGTGTGACCCAGTAGTTGGTGGCTTCTCAGCAGCCCAGATGAGTCTGCCCCAAGGACAGAGCCAATGTCAGTTACATCTGTTAACTCATGCAAGTGGAACCTTTCAACCCATAGTTAAATTTCCTCAGAGGCCTGCTGATGAATGACGGTGGTGAGGCAGCACCTGAAATGCAGGTTTATATCTTGGTCTTCAGTGGTTTTGAAATTAACAAGGCTGGAATCTTGCTGATTTTGTAAAGGGAGAACAGATAGTAAATATGTCTGCTCAAAGCTGATCAACTGTAACTGGGATGTTACATTGTGTTGATAGAGAAATTGAATCCCAATGAATTAAATAGCCTTCCCCAAGTGAAACAGCCATTTAGCTGAGCAACATCTAAACAAGTCTCCTTATACAGAATTCTTAATAGTACTTTTTTTCCATTTCATACCAGCCATGTTTCTCAGTGAACCACCTCTAGCCCACATCCCCCAAACCCTAGTTATCCCAATTCATCCATTGAAAGAACTGACTTTAAGAGACAAAGCCAGATT
The DNA here is from genome assembly GCA_001685075.1 of Bramus lutescens. Lineage (NCBI taxonomy): Eukaryota > Metazoa > Chordata > Mammalia > Rodentia > Cricetidae > Bramus > Bramus lutescens. The sequence continues at coordinate 89,743 of LOEQ01003768.1, forward strand.
GTAGAAGAGGACCAGAATTTGATCATGTTTTGCAAGGTATTTGGGGGTCTGTGAATTCTGCCTTCTCTTGCAGATGGGACACAGAAGAAGAGTAAGTGATTTGCAAATCACTGATCTGAAATGTAATCTTCCATGGCATGAGTTGTGTTCAAAACTCTTGTAACTGTCTCCTTCATTTTTAATAATCACATTCCTGCCTATGTTTCCTTTGCTTCTTAACCACTCAAGTTTTGGTCTCTCCTCCTTTGAACTTGTTCTCCCATTACCCAGGCTGTTCTTTTCTCAAGGAGTAGGGATAAGGAGCTGTTGAAATGACTCAGAGATTAAGAGCCTTCACTGCACAATCATGAAAACTAGTGCCCAGATTCCAGCACCAATATAACAAGCCACACACCCCATTCATATCTGTAGCACCAACTCCAAAGAAACAGAGACAGAAGAATTACTTGGGTTTGCTGGCTTCCAGCGTATGTGATAAAATATGAGCCCCATCATATGGAAGAGACCCTGAATCACAGGGATAGATAAGTGAGAAAGGCGTGCATACAATGCCTTCTTCTAGTTTCTACATGTGTCTGTACCTACACATACACATCAATATTCTCACATGCACCCATTCACACTTACACAATACATACACCTTTTTGTGTAACATGACTAGAGTAAGAAAAGTCTTGGAGTCTTCAAGTACATCTGAAATCACCCTGTTCCTCAAATATCTGTGAATGGCTCATCCAAAACTGGGACATCTATATTACTCTCCCTCCCTTGATGGCTTAGAGAACACTGCAGAAGAAAGTAGCATTCAATGACATGTGTCAGCTATATCCCATTACTCTATGAAAAGTGTGGCCCTCAGTAATGGAATCCCTGCCCTGTCCCTCTATACTATACCTGACTCTGGGATAAGTCGCAGAGACCGAGTGGCCCATTGCAGTCCTAAAAGGGAAGCATGCCATACTCAGTGCTCTGAGAGACCAGGGAGTTCTTTCAAAGCAACAGGGACATAAAGCGTAAATAGGAAAGTGAACAGCAAACAGCATCACTGCCCTGTGTTGACAAGTGATGACTGAGCTGGAAGCAAGTGAAAATGGAATCATAAGAGGATGACAGGGAGGGAGTATGGGAACCAGAGTGATAGGCTGAGCAAAAAGATTGTACATCCAGCACCTTCCTTAAGGCAGCAGAGCAGCCTTCTGCCTGTTCCCTGAACCTATTTGTACCTCCTTAAACAGGAAATGCCACAGACAAAAAAGATAACAGGCACCAGGGCTTCTGAAAAGATGGAGAAGAGTCATGGGGATTGCCTCTTTTGACACATCAAACCCTATAGATTAAATACAAAGCAATAACCCACAATTTCTTTGTCTTTGAAAAGCCATACTTTGTTCTTAGTACCTTTTCCTTCTACCAAAACAAGATTTCAAATGGGCCTCTTCCATCTGGGAGCAGTAAGAACTCAAGGGTATTAGTTTCACCAGCAACAAGAAGTGTGCCAAAGTCTGTGCTAGGGACTTTTAAAGTATATCTCTTGAAATTTCCAGCAGATACTTGGTCTCTGTCTTATTATATATAAGGAAAGGGGACCAGAGAGAGAAGCAACTTGACCTGTTTATTCCACATCTAGTAGCAGATGCAGAATATGAATCAAGAAGAAGGAGTTTGCAAGGCCCACCACTTCACCAGTCCATTGGCTGCATGCGATTAACGGAAGAGCTCTGTTCACTTTGAATTGCTTTGGATAAGGATTAGTCTGATTTGCTCATGAACAGCAGGGTTCTGCTGTTTTGTGTAAGAGTTTATGAAGAGAGAATGCATGCAACATAAAAATGAGAACTGGATAAATAGGACTTAAGAGGTAAGAAGAGTAAATATTTTAAAGCCAGTACAGCACATCTGTAGCCAATGATACCAAATTTTAGGAACTAACATGATGGAAATTTGTTTAATTGAATTCCCTTTTGGGAATCACTTTAATGAAGAGATTAAACTTTTTTTTGGCTTTGCGCTATTAGCCACATACAAATGTGTGTTTTAATGTGCTTAAGTATATTTAAAATTCATTTTACCTTTTTATAATACCTGCTTGGAAATGTAATATCCTCATTACAGGAAACTCAGAAATGTCACAGGAGTAAAAAGGGTAAAAGTTCCCTTAAAATGGCTTCAGTGTGCACTAAAGAATTAAACTGCCAAAGCCACCTAAAGAGCTCTGTTGGTTCAGGTAGCCAAGAGCCTTTGGTTCTAACCTTGGTTACCCCAGAGACTAGTCAGGAGATTTGACAAAGTCTCTTAACTTTCTGAACCTTAGCTTCCTCTTCTGAAAATGAAGGTTGGAAGATTTGAACTAAAGGATCTTTGAGGGCTTCTTCTGCTCTGATGTGTAATAGAATTCTATTTTGGACATTTCCTCAGCTCATGCTCACAATGACTGCTCTGCTGGCAAATACCTGTCGTGGATGGAAGGTTCTTCCATCATTATTCTAAATAAAATCAGCTTCAATTCATGAGTATTGCATTTCTATCTCCATTAGTATTTCCTACTTCCTTCCCTCCTTTGTTTCTTCCTTCCTTCTGTCCATGAATATTAATTCAGTAAGTCAGTTACCTGCCCTATATCAGTTACTAGTATATTTATTGTGATCCAAGGTGATTGATAAAAACTCCCTGCAATAGGAAACAAACAAAGAAAAAAACTAGTGTGGGAAATAGATAAATGAAAATTGACTATCCCACTTGTGAATTATATCTGTTCACTATTTGCACTTATTTCTAAATGTTTCCATGGGTAAGATGGTGTATTAGGAGCAGGGATACAGTCCTAACAAGGGAGGTGGGCTATGTCTCTTAAGGAGTGTTCACAGTGATGACAGATGTAAGGGAGCTCAAGCATTCGCAATCAGCCTGCTAACATGCTAATGTGTGACCCAGTGGAGGTGTTCTTGATAACATGGGCATGCAGAGGCAGAGCAGGGAAAAATACTTACCCTGGGGAGGGGTTAATAACCCTTAAATCCAGCCTCCAGAGGCTTTTCTTCTAACAAGAAGGAAATGCTTAGTTATGAATAGAGGAGAATTTGCTGAATCCGCAAAATAGGAAAGAGGCATCAGTAAAGTCAATAGCCATGGCACTGATGGATGTCTTGCCAGAGATAGCCAGCCCACCACTAAGAGTGAACATAACCAAAGCCAAAATAAATTGTCCGGAGATTAGAGGTTAGGAATTTGGAAAGGCTATGCAAATGGCTAAATCTTGGTGTTCCGAATTAATGGATATTTAGTCCAACCATCAGCTTTGTAGTTGGAGAAACTAATGTCCATGAAAGAAAACACATGTGTCCCTAGAGAAAATGTGGTCATTACCAGAGACCATCTTAGAATTAAAACTAAAGGGGTGGAAGGCAATGACTGACCATCAACTCCTGTTGGCCTAAGCTGCAGCCTCTACTCTTCACTGCCTTCATCCGCTCTCTGACATACTCATATCACTGTCAGTTCATTCCCAATGTAGAGATGAGAAAGCTGAGACCACAGAGCTAAAGCAGATTCTCACAGCCCTTGCCTCCCTGGTCACACAGCTAGACAGGAAAAGAGTGAGCACTGACACCTGGTCTGATTGACTGATCCCAGAACCAGGGGATCTGCCTTCTTTCTGCCTGTTTCCTATTCTCAAGGCAGCCCGATTGGGGCCCCTAAGGTGGCTGCTTCTCATTTGCAAAATAAGTATTTGTTTTATGATGACTGACAGTAATTAATGATCTAGCCGAATCAAGGAAAACTTGCTCAGTAAGCAAAAAAAGAAGAAAGAGAAAAATATAGCAGTGCCCTTTCAAGAGAACAGACTTCTCATTGTCACAGGTATTCCCAAAAAGAAATGGGAGGGGTGGATGATTATGCCCTTTCCTGGAGAATCACTGGTAGGCTAGATAGAAACCAAAGGAGCTGGAGCCTGAATTCCTTTCTGTTTGTTAGGAGTAGCCATTTTAGCTCTCCCTTTATGAATCACGAGGTCTATGTTTTTTGGCAGATCATAAATCAGTTCTGGGAGTATCGAGGACAAATCCCAGGACTTTTAATCTTTAATATTAGACGTGTTTAAATTAGTGAATATTTCATGAAGGGGCTGTTGCATTTTAACACATCATTAGCAAGTCCTGCCCCTCCCCCATTGGCAAATTATCACTCTCCAAATTCAAGGCTCTCAGCCTATTGAGTCAATTTTCCTCTTCTCCTGCAAGAACCAGTTCATTAGATCATACATACAGCACGCCCACTCAGCGGACCACCCGAAGCATGATATTGGAGGAAGGCTTACAGAAAGCATCAGTACCTGCCAGAAGGCACCATGATGATTTACCACAAGCTTAGGGGAGGGGAAAGGTAGATTTCTCTGTTCTGTCTCTCCTCCTGCCTTTCAACAAACTTCTAAGTATTCCAGATTCTACCTCTGACCCATCCTCTGACTCCATATACCCTTTTTCTCCCAATCATGTTGACCAATATTTCTGAAGCTTGGGCTATTCGTCAAACACTTGCAAAGTGCTGACCACACAAAGTTTAATACACATTCTAATGCATAGAATGAGTTAAAGATTTGTCTGTTCTTCTCAGATTGCTTTAGGGAGGATCAGATGTATAACATTCATGGTTCCTTGTTGAAAGGGGGAGCTTTATTAGATAAATAGAAATGTCTTTAAAAAGTAGTTCTGAGGATAGTTTCACAAGCTGTTCCTAACTGGTCTTGTTTATATGGTCTTTGTTTACACAAAGCATTAATTCATAAGGTTTATAGTCTGTATAGATGGATACCTCTAATCAAGATGACCTGATTTCAATACCCCAAGCCCTCATAGTAGAGTAATAGAACGGATTAATTCCTACAATTTTTCTGTGACTTCTACTTGTGTACCATGGCATACTTGAAGCCCCCATATGTATGTACATGCATGTACACAATAAATAAATACATGTAAAAAATGAAAATTGAATTCACAATTCCTATGTCAACCAGTTCAAGCTTGTTATTATATTGATTCCGAGGCTCATAATTCTCCTCAATGAAGCAGAGATGACAGGAGGCCTTGTTTTTCTTCAGGTCAGCTTGAAATAAGTGTATCAGAATACCTAGTAGATATGTGGACCTTTATCAGTGGCCTCAACTCTGGAATGTGACTTCTGAGTGTCTATCATGTTCCTTTTCAATTTTTAAAGAGATTCAAAATGGAATGCAAGAAAAATTAAAGGCCAAAATTAAAAAGCCTTTAAATCTTCCATAATGAATAATGGATATCCCTCATCACGTTGTGAAGTTTCAGTCAGACCAACTAGAATTGCTGTGATTTGCCAAAAGATGGAAATGAAGGCACTCAAATAGCAATAGCCAGGAAACTGACCAAATGTAGCTGATGGTTAGTTGTACAGGGGGCTCAAGTTATCGAGGGCTAAGGTTTACTCTCTTTGAGGCAGCAGGTTACACCATGTAGCTTCTAAAGGCGTTCCCCCGGTGTGGGTGTGTTTCACAGAATGGTGGGTCTGCACATGGTCAGGCTACCATGTCTTCTTTTCTTCTTTCAGTGTGAGCACTGGTGGTGGAACTTAAAGCAAGTGCTCTAACACTGAGCTCAAGTCCCAGCCATGTGGGTTTCTCAAAATAAAGTTTGGGGGAAGTTATGTGTATCATCCCCATGGAGAATCACTCCTTTGAGAGCACTTTACCCCCCAAATTTATTTTTTATGGACTCTATTTTTAGAGAAGCATATGTCAACATTTCACAAGTATACCTTTGGTGGAAAATAACTAGTTTAACTTTAAAAGTTCACACCTTCAGAAATACACCAAGCAGTTATCATAAGGAACCTTTTGAAAACTGTTATAGGTTTCTGAACTTTGGAAATGAGAGACAAGGCATGCTGAAATCATCTCGGGCCATGGGAGGAAACACTTTCAGTGGGGACTGCTAGGAGACACGCATGGAGCCTCACATAGACATGGCCAGTGAAGAAAACAAAGGGGCGGAGGAATGGGCAGAGATACAAGGAAGGAAGCACAGAGCAGATAAAGAACAGGACAGGGGCAGAGAACCAGACTAAAAGGGAGATAGCTGGGGAGAGGCAAAGAAAGGAAAATGAACAAACCGAAAAAAGATTAAACTGTAGGCAAAACACCCTTTCCAAAAGAGGAAATCAAAAATTTCTTGAAGGATTTGGCATTTGACCAAGGGTTTTTGTGGTGATGGGCAAGGCTGACTCATTCCACTGGAAGACATTTAATTTTCTGATTATGCTTGTATAATAAGTGTATACTATCATTATACAAACATTTATTTATATATACATATATAGTCAAATATATATGCATACTTTTTTTTAGAAAATAGGCTGTCACTACCTACTTCCTGTTTTCCTACTCAAACTGTGAGCCCCATCAACCACTGAGTTACACCTTTTGCCTTTGTGTCTCTGGTGTAGGACTGAGCTCGGTTAAATGTGTCCAAACTGTAGCAGGCAGAAGATGAGTGCTTGAAGACACACATGAGCGGAAACATCAACTGCGCCACCTAGAGTAGTCAGGGGGTGCAGTACCCTTTTTCACAAGTCTTTCCCAAAACTTTCAGCAAAACAAGAGAACCAAAAAAAAAAAAAAACAGTATATGTGTAGAGGCAATGTATCACAAAACTTGTTTCCTTTTGATTACAGGGGAATGCAGTTGTCACGAAGGTTACGCCCCTGACCCAGTTCACAGACATCTGTGTGTTCGCAGTGACTGGGGGCAAAGCGAAGGGTGAGTGACACAGGACCTCAGGGCTGGGAATTCTCACACCCATTCATTTACCGCCTAATCTATAAGCTGCAGAAAAGAAGACTGCAGAGTGCTCAGCCCTAAATTGCACATCTGTGCCAACCCTCTCCTGAAGACTTAGGAAGAGGGGCTATAAAGTTGGTAAGAACCAGAGGCCATGGACGACTACAAGCAAAAGGTGTTTGCCAGCCACAACAGAACAAAGGCACATATGAACTCACAGAGATTATGACAGCTTGCGTAAGACCTGAGCACACTCAAGCAAGACAAAATCCCCAGTAGGGGGTGAGGAGAAGTGAGCATGAAGTCCTACCCATAACTGAGGACATAACAGCATTTTGATAGTTTCTGGTAATTGTCTTAAAAGGTATGACTCTTGATAGGTCAATCACTCTCCAGAGCAGGTCCTATACCCAAGTTTATGTGATCAAAACAAATTGAACTTGATGAATTTGAAAAAGGAAAACAGAAGGAAAACATGGAGTTAGGTGGTTGGGGAGGTGGAAGTGGAGATTAGATGAATATTATCAAAATACATTATATGAGATTCTTCGATAACAAATGAAGTATTATTTTAAATATAAATCAAAACACACTCTACATGCACACGGGCAGCCCAATAAAAAGTAATGTCTATTTTATGGCTGACTCAGTCTTCAGTACTAGAGGGACATGATTAAGGAAGCTTCTAGAGAACAAGCACTAAACAGGAAATAATCAATAAGTTTGCTGAGCAGGAATTGGGTTATTCGATGTTAACGTAAAAATGGACAAGTGAGCTTAACAAAAGTGTTGAGTCCTTCTGTGACATGAAAACATTCCTTTAAAATGTAGAAAGCCACATCTAGCATTTACTTCTACGGAATGTGATTGTTCATATAGCTATTGCTAAACAGCATGACTCTGACTTACCTCAGACTAATACCTTGTCTTGTCTTCTGTTTCCTCCGTTATTTCCTCAGACCTTGGCCTTATACAACACTGGAGAGGGGCTATGATCTGGTAACAGGAGAACAAGCCCCTGAAAAGATTCTCAGGTGAGTTGATAATTTTATTGGGGTATGATGCTAGGTAAAGGAGAAAGGTTAGACAGAATGTGTATTTGTACAGTCTTAGAGTGTTGATCCTGAGCTTCGCTGAGTATAAAAGAACTCTCATTGACAGTGAGGCAGCATCATGGCCGTGTTGCTATGGGAATCTGGTTCCTATTTGTCTGGCTGCTAGACATATAGACTCGGGTACTTGAACTAGAAGAGGCATTGCTGATTATTCAGTCTACCCACTTAAAAAATATGCTATAACCTTTGTCTCTTCCTATTACCTCTGCAGCAACTTCTATGAAATGGTGTATAAAACTTCAGTGCTTAAGCAGATAAAGGCACACAGCGAATTACGCGGCAGGCCAGGGAATAGGATGCTGATTTGGATTGAATTAGAGTCCGTGCTCTTGCCCTCTGTGCCAGACTCTTCCTTGGGACTTCCTATGGAACTCCTGCTAGGCATCAGGACTGCACGGGGCAGGGAAGCAGAGCTACAATAGTTCCCGTCTTCACAGTGTCCCCTCATTACTCATGCAAAGATAACAAGCAACACAAAGCAATGCAAGGGTCAAATGATGAATGAAGTTGAGAGACAAGCATCTCAATATGAGTTAATCTGCTAACACTATGCTTTGGAGAATATAGAGCATTCTGTTGGGTGGGGAAATGAGAAAATGCCCCTAAGGGACGGGAGGAGGGCCCGCTTTTTCTTTTTACTCTTTGCTTCCCGGGGAGTTCCCCAATGGAAACTCTTAAATTACAGGTCTACTTTCAGCTTGGGCCAAGGCCTCTGGCTTCCGGTCAGCAAAAGCTTTGTGGTTCCACCGGTGGAGCTGTCCATCAACCCTCTGGCCTCCTGTAAGACGGATGTGCTCGTCACAGAAGATCCTGCAGATGTCAGGTAGGGAAGTCATCTTTAAGACACTGTATAGAAGACTTCTTAGAGTCGTGGGATTCCTTCTGCTTCAGCTTCAGAGGCGTTCTTGTGAAGGAAAGAGTTCAGGCGTGTTGATAGAGGCCTGGTATATTAGAGAATGCTGTCAAATCCATCTGCTCCTAAGTCCTAGAAACTTCTGTTGTTGTGACACCTTGGCTACCCTCATTGCTCTCCTTCTGTGATTTTATTAAAAAAATGAAATAAAACTATTAGATGCTGCTATACCTCACTCACTCACTGTGACATATATTATGAGTGAGCTTATCATACAACCATCGTTATGATAGAAAGTCATGAAAGTTTGAAGGATGGGCTGTTTTCTATTATGAGAATAAAATTTAGAAAATCCACAAAATCTGATGCCCAAAGTGTCAAGTCCTCTTGATCTTAACTCATGAAATGAATGTGACTGCTTCTCTACTTTCATATCTTGACCCTCACAACCAACTTCCTTTGTAGACTTGTTTTGCTTTCTTCTAATTAGTGGTTCATATATTATGCTATCCCATTATGTGCCGTACTTCTCAAAGTCAAAGAAAATAATTTGCTTAGCTCTGTAATCCCCAGTTTTTAGTACATATTGGACATCTACTAAATGTTTATTGATTTCATTAAGTCAGGGGCCTTAGATCTGATCCTAGTACAAGTCTGGATTTTTCTAGTGAAGCGTTATTTCTGTCTCTAATTTGATTAAAGAAAACCTTCTAGAAACTATGATGTTGCCATAAGTGATTCTAGTATTAATTATGTAAACAACTTGCACACCGCTTACTGATGAGTGAACTAAAATTAAAACCTGGCCTTGATGACTGCCTGTAACTATTACCCTACTACTCAACAATTGTCACAGATTCATTACGAATGTAAATGTTGTCAACACGTATATGTCAACATGTATATTCTTCTGAGAACTCCCTGTGGAGCAGCTCTCTGCATCTACTACACTTCACATGGAAGGATGAGAATAACATGTTTTTATGGGCTATCAATATTTTTCACAACAGCTATCTTTTTTAAAAAAATGATATAATACTGATGCTGCAGGGATGACTCAGCAGTTAAGAAAGTTTGCTGATTTTCCAGAGGACCCAAGTTCAGTTCTAAGGTGGTTCACAGCTGTAATTACAGACTCAAAGGATTCAACATTCTCTATGAACTCAGAGGCACCTGCACTCATGTGCATATGTCAACACATATGTACACATAATTAAAAATTTAAAGAAATTAAAGAAATTAAGTAGGACAATAAGTGAAAAGCATTTACAAAATGCAGTGGCAAATCATTAAAAACTGAAGAACAAACATATTTCTGTATATTCAAACTGATTCATCATGGTTTCCATCATTTTCATGTTTTAATATAGGTTTGAAGCAGATGAAACAAGAAAAGTTTGCTAAAGTCTCTGGGTATTGCTTATTGCGAAAGTGTAACAATGTACGTCTAATAGAACCACTCTCAAGAGCTCTAATGACCTCAGCTAAAATCCCTTGAAAGGCACTCTGCAGAACTTTATGCGACCTGGGATTTTAGTGAAGATGTACATGTCAGATGCACTAATGGTCACTTGCTGTTGGGTTGCAAGGACTGGGTGAGGATGTCATTTCCACCATGTGTAAGCAATAAGATACAGCCAGGTCAAATTTTCTAAGTTTCCATTTCTTTGTAAAATGAAGATAGCAGGACTTCCTCATGAAGTAAAAGAATAATACTCATACCCACTTGTAGAGGGAGCTGCGGGCCTGCTTTTCGTCCTGCCCAGCTCCCGCATGGCTAGCTTATACCCCGAA
>LOEQ01003768.1:100448-127114 GCA_001685075.1 Bramus lutescens
TTTATTAACCAATGAAAGTAACACATAAACAGATGACCCTCCTACATCACCCACTGATAGTAACCTATGAACGCATACCCACTGATGGTACCCTATGTACAGTAGCTCATATCCACTGATGATATCCTTGTGCAATAGCTCATACCCACTTATGGTACCCTATGTATACTAGCTCATACCCACTGATGGTACACTATGTAAAATAGCTCTTACCCACTAATAGTAACCTATGTACAATAACTCATACCCACTGACGGTACCCATGTACTAGATTCTTACTGATGAAATTGCATTTTATCTTTATATCATCATCTCATGAATCTACGCTGTTCTTTTCATTTTATTTATAAACGTTAAGCAAGCACACAAAAACTATCTTAAAGGCCAGATTGTGTTCTTACCAGGAAGTGATAAAACCATGTTTTGTTCTCTACTCAGCAAGGGTGGATAAAATTATAGTTTTCCATGTGACGCGATTTTCACTAAGTTGGTGGAGTTTTCCAAGTGACATTAGTAAACCTTTTTTGACATGGCATTGCCCAGGCAAGCATATCATGAGTATTTTAAGAATTAATAAGTCCCAGTCAGGTAATATGTTAGAAATTAATAAATGATATATCATGATTATAGATAGCCAATATTGCTGACACGGAATCACAGCCAAGTGATGAGAATGAGGACTGTGGCAACTGTAGCCACAGGAGGCACATTACAGCATGCCTGCAGGACTGACTTGAAGGTGCACCACAGGTTTGGACTGGGATCCCAACATGATAAATCTGCGGAGAAGTATTGGGCTTCTCACAATCACAGTCAGAAAAGCTGTGACCCATTGTGGTAGTTAAATTTAATAAAACTAATATTAACAAAATATGGCCATTATAAGAAGCAGATTAAAGTTTTATGTACTTATTATAGGAGCGTAAATTGGTGTAGTGGTTTGAAAGAAAATGCCCCCATTTAGTGGCCTTATTAGGAGGTGTGGCTTTGTTGGAGTAGGTGTGACCTTATTGAAGGAATTGGAGACAGGATTTGAAGTCTCCTATGCTCAAGCCATGCCCAATGCAGCACTCAGACTCCTTTTGTTGCCTGAAGATCAAAATGCTTAACTCTCAGTTCCTTCTCCAACATCATGTCTGCCTGCATGCTACTGTGTCCCACCATGATGATAATGGACTAAACTTCTGAAACTGTAAGGTATCCACAAATAAATGTGTTTTCCTTTATAAGAGTTGTCATGGTAAGGATGCCTCTTCACAGCAATAGAAACCCTAACTAAAACAATTAATATGACCACTGTGGTAATCTGTCAGGTAGTGTCTACTCATGTTAGATGTACAGATTCCTAACACATTGATTTCACCACTAAGTAGGTGTGCAACAGAAACTTGTAGATGTGTGTGTATAATAGTATTGAACCACAGAATCCAGACAATATATACTTGTACAATAATTTATACTATTGGGCTTACTAGTTTGTAAAAGCCTTGGTATTACTTTGGGTGAAAGAGGATTAATGGCTAAGGGCAGTTGGAGGACTTCTGTAGTGCTGATGGAGTTTGATATTTTCATCTTAGCTGTGCATTTCTCTTGAACATTCATAAAAGTACACAATCTCTGTGAGAATCTTTTATTTTGATTAAACATAAAGTTCAATATTAAAAGTTACAAAACTTGGAGCCCATCTAAACCACCCCAGTTCACACCTTCATTCCATCGAATACTCAAATGTGAGGTTTTCTGTATTTATGCTTTAAGCTTGAGGACATTGGAGATGGAAGGATTTTTGTTTTGATTTTGTGGCTGGTTTTTATATTGTGTAATAGAGAAGAGAAAATTAAACGGTCTAATACAAATAAAGTGCCAAACTTAACAATGGTTAGCTCTCTAGAGACATTAATTATTATGCTTATAATGATAATGCAATGGATTTTCTCCTCTTTTTCTTCTTCATTCTTTTGTCTTTCCCCTGCAAAAAGGGTACATCTAATTGAGGGTCCATTTTTAAATCTTAGTGTTGAGAGTTTATGCTAATCTTTGTGTCATAAGAATTTGAATGAGCATGTGCAATTTCCTGTGGTTTGCCAGGCCTGTGGCTTTATGGACATGGACATCTTTATTGAATAAATGAAGAGTCACATGTAGGCGATGCTTTGAGAGGTGGAAAGGGAAGAATACACTGCTTTCAGAAGATAGAAAGAACACTGCTCATTAAGTATAAGTCATGAGAAGGCCAGCATGGGCAGCATTTAGGTAGAAGAGAAAGCTTTCAAGTCAGATGGGGGTAAAGGGGCAAAGAGGAGAGCCCTTCCCTGGTGGCCTCCTATTCTCTAGCTGCTGCAACATGAAGCTGCTGTGTATGAGAGCTTCAGTTTTGGAGACACTAATAATGCCAGCTACGAAGGTGGGGGAGCGAGAGCTCATGAATTCATTTCAGTTCTTTAGAAGAATATAATCTGCCAGTCCCTGGTGCCTCTTCTGTGCCACACTGTGCCAAGCACCCTAGTGTTATTGGCATGATTAAGGCTTACCTCTGCTTTTAGAAGGCTCATGGCTTAGCAAGGAGCATGGAGCAAGAGACTAACTGGAGAAAGGAAATAAAAGTTCCTTGTGGAGAGGGAAGCATGGCAAACAACGCTTCTTGCTGCGCACTGGGCCTTCTTCACAGTTTGGCCCAGAGCAGAATCTTCTTATAAGAGAAATGTGAGAATAGCTATTGTACTGAGAATAATAATCATCCACAAAGCCCAGAATTTGGAGCTCCTCGGTGATTTTTCTATGATCTCAATCAATGAAAATGAAATAATAAAGTGCTGTTAATTTCTCAACTATATTGAAAGAATAATGGAATATCAGAATGCAAGCTAGCGTTGCACACTTGGTGATCACTTTCACACTGAATTCTTTCTGAATAGAATTAAGAATTTCTTCTTGTTCTTTTGCCCTTTCAATTGGAAGCCCTGAGAATTTATTGAACATATATTATATGGAGGGCTATGTAGTAGAGATACAACATATAAGAAAAAAATCTCAATGCATTAATTGAGACAAAAACCACAATAAGATGTACTTTGTGATATTCCCAAAAGAGGGACATTTTTAGGCAGAAAGAAAACATAATGCTATTAGTGGCCAGACATATGTAGGAGTTTAAAGGGGGTTTCCACAGATATGTAAATCCCTGAATCAAGTATGCAGGATGTCACTCTATCACCCACTGGTCCACAGCTACCAAGAAACTTGTTAGGAACTCAAATTTTCACACTGGATCTATGGTAGATCAAAAGTGATGTTCAAATGTAGGAAGCCTTAATACTTAATCCTTGTTAATATTATTTGTTTTTTAAATAACTTTTCATAAATATTATCAAGACTTTAACATAGCCTGGTTTACCTTACTTATGGTTATGTGTCTAGAACACCACAGCGATACTTTATAAGAGAGAAGCAGAGAGTATTTGACACATACAGAAGATACAATGTGAAGGAGTATGAAGTTGATGTCTTACACTCAGGAGCCAGGGAGAGGCAATAATCAGCGTAAAAGCTTGATTGCACACAAATACACACACACACACACATACACACACACACTATATATATATATATACACAATACACCACCTCCACAAGAAGGATGACCTTGATCTCAGCCCAGCAATACTGATTTAAGATTTCTGGTTATATTTCAAGCCACCCCAGTTTGTGTGATTGTTTATAGTGAATATAGGAAGCAATACCTACTGAGTCAGATATTCTGGAGATTAGCCCAGCAGTTTAATGGAACAGGTTCTTGGATGATTCACTCTGTGAAGTTTGAGTTCAAGTCTACTAGGAAATGAAACAAAGAATAAAGTTATCCTGCTTGACTAGAAAATAAAGTGTATGAGAGCTTGGGCACTCTAAGGTGGCCTTATCTCCTGGTATGGAAATGCATTATTCCTATTTCTTTTTATCCTTCCCTTCCATTTTCCTCTGGGTTGACATCTTTCTTGCTCATACATTTTCACTCAAGCCCTATCTTGTAACCTGAGACAACATCATGTTATGCAGCGTAACAACAGCCACATAGCTCAAGTAAGTAGCATCACTTGCCCAAGGCCACAGTCAGGAAATGCCAAATCAGGATTCGAATCTGGAAACGTTGCTCTTTTGAGTACACAATCCTCATCTGTAGTCTTTGATGCGTCTGTTTGAATAATCTTGGGACATTAACCAGTGCTTCAGATCCATTCTTGAAGGGGCAGACTGCTTTATTGACCTTGTCCTGAATCACACACTTGCTCTCTAAATCAAACTGTTGCAGGACCTTAACTACATGTGTTGTGACTAGAAGTAGGGTAGTCGCCAGGGAAAACTCAGAATGCACAGTGTGGTTGTGGAACAAGAAAACAGCCCAGGTTAAAGGCATGAACAAAGAACAGGTCTGAGTTGCAGCTTTCACTTCAGTTGGACTGGAGCAGTGAGTGGAGCAGAAAGGGATGCATGACAAAGACTCAGGGGATAGTAGACATAAGCAACTGTACTATTTTCGCCCCTCTCCCTATCTCCCCCGTTGTGGACCTCATGAGCTAGAGGCAATGCATTTAGTCAGGGAGTGTGTTCCACAAATGGGAGGCATGTATGCTAAGGTGAAGTCTTCAGCAGACATACACACTGGCTTCTTGCTTGTGTGGTAGAAAACATGCTCAAAAGTTGTAAAACTAGCCTGGGAAGGAAATGGTGGGCAAGGCATAGATTTTGCCACCACATAGAGCTGGATGTGAATTCTCACTCCACAACTTAGACCAAGTCAGTTGCCTGTTCTGAACTTCCAAATGAAAACCCAGAAGGAAGAAGCTAGTGTGTCTCTTTCATATGATGATTATCAGGGTACATGATGTATGTAGATAGGCTTGCAGGTCACAGTGTGTGCATTTGATGCACACTGAGTGAAAGGAATATTTATCTCTGTGGTGTATGAAACTGAAACCCGTTTCTTTGTGTGTGTGTCTATCTCCCTGTTAGTTGTCTAAATATCATCTATCATCCATCCTTCCATCTATCATCTATGTATTATTATTTTTATAGCACTTTGCTCTATAACGCAGAATGACTGCAAGCTTGTGATCCTCCTGAGTTATCCTCCTCCCTGTTGGAATAACAAGTCTGCTTCACCATGCCCAGCTGAGAAAATGGAAAAGTAGCAGTATCTGTACTCCAGAAGAAAGGAATAACGACATAGTACAGTATAACTGGGAGATTAGAAAGATATAGTTCATGATACAGAAACAGCATACAAACAGGATTTCTGCTTTATTTCTCTGGATCATATTTTTTGATAGAAGGGGCTGGAAACAAATATGAGCAAGGTACAATAACACAGGCATATGAAAACACCATAGTGTTTCATACATTTCTTTGTATCCTAACTAAAATAGTTGATAATAATAAATGTGCTATCAAGAGAAAGGCATTGGAGGTAAAGACATTGAAGAATGCCATAGGACAGAGCATGACCCTATAGATATGGAGGAATCAGGCAGTATGTTTTGATGGGAGGGCTCTTGACACAGGAGTGACGTCATTTGATAATCAAGATACTTCTCTTTTATTGGAGATGAACACAAACTGTAAGCATGCTTTCATTCTTTTCAATGGCATTTTTACTTTATTATTTGAAGTTTTCATATGTTTCACAATGTACTTTGACTATATCCACCCCCATCTCCAGCTCCTTCTACAACCCCTAGCACAATAGTTCTCAGCCTGTGAGTCACGAGCCCTCTAGGTTGAATGACTCTTTCACAGGGGTCACTTCAGATCATCCGTCTATTAGATATTTTATTACGATTCATAACAGTAGCAAAAGTAGTTATGAAATAGCAATAAAATAATTTTATGGTTAGGGGTAACAACAGCATGAAGAATTGTATTAAGGGATTGCAGCATTAGGAAGCTTGGGAACCACTTTCTCAGCTTCATGTCCTTGCTTTTATATAATTAATAACATACTGTGCCCAATTAGTTCGTGAGTTCTTTTTTCTCCTTCCCTACCCCCCTGCAATCATCAACTGCCAGTAATTCCTCAGCTATGGGTGGAGCCTCAGAACACAGCCCTCCATGCATTCTGGAAAACTGGCTGACAGGAGCTTGTACAAGTCCTGTTCAGGTAGCCACAGATGTTCTGAAGATGTCATTCATGGCTTTTCTCCTCAACCGCTGGCTCTTACATTCATTCTTCTCTTCCACATTTTCCCCTGAACCGTGTTTGGGAGAAATCGATAAAGATGGCCCGTCTATCACGGAACACTGAGTGTCACTTACTCTCATCACTGTGCACAGTTTTGAATCTTGTGTTAGTCATTACACACTGAACACATAAGGCTCTGACCAAGGTAAAGCGCAACAGCACAACTCTATGGGTATAAACAGAAATACGTAGAAGTCAATTTTACAGCATGGTCATTTAGCAAAACAACAACAGGAGGTGCTGCACCCCCAGAGTTTAGGACTTCCCAGACATGGGCGTTTGGCTGGGTTTGCATTACATTACATGACATCCCTCCGCTGAACTATGTCTCAAATCCAACCAGAAAGGAATTGGTTACCCTGTAACCACCATGCTTTTGTTGCATCAATGGGTACAGCTTACCTCGCCGGTTGGTGTTGGGACTTGCAGGGGCCATCATTATTAATGTCTTCTCTCTCCTATCAGTTGCACAGCACCTTCTGGCACTGGACAGCTAGTCGGCTGATAGAAAGTTTCCTGACCAGCTTGAGTTTAATTTCTCTTTTTTAGTCAAAGAGAAATGTGTTGTTTTTAATGCTCTGGATCTTCCTGACCATAACTCATAGGGAGGTATCCCGTGCCTGACACAGACTTTTATTTGCAGCCCTATGACCTCCTAAAACTTGGTTAGAGAAAATATGTTTTGGTTTAGTTTGGTTTGGTTGGTTGAGTTTGCTTTTTGTGGGGTTTTCTCTCTCACCCCCTCTTTTGTTTGTTTGTTTGTTCTTGTTTTTTGATACAGGGTATCTCTGTGAAGCTTTGGAGCCAGTCCTGGAACTGTCTCTGTAGAACAGGCTGGCCTCAGACTCACAGAGATATGTCTGCCTCTGCCTCCTGAGTGCTGGGATTAAAGACGGGTGCCAGCACCACCCAGCTGAGAAAGTATGTTTTTAACCACGCATTCATAGACAAGCTAGGAGTGCATTTCTGTTTCCACACATAACACTGTGATCTGTTATGGGGCAAGGTATGGACATCTGAAATGGAATCTCAAGCTGTCAGACTCCTCCCACCACTGACTCCTTCCTTACCAGTTCTATAAACGTTCCTTTCTCGAAGGGTAAGAGAACTTTCATAAGCAGCCCATTTAACAGTTTACAACCCCAAGATTAGGGTATTGGACAAAGTAAATAGAACAAACCTCATGACAAACTGCAAGTTTGAGTTCGAGCTCTATCACTTGTTAGTTAATGATGACCAAATTATTCAGGCTTTCTTAGCCTCAGTTTCTCATCTGTAAATGGGAATGATAATCACAGTCTTATCACTGGATGTTCTTGAGGTATGAACAACATATTTAAATTCTTAGTTGTTTACTTGTAGATGACAATGACCAACTCTGTGTCTGGATCTCTCTAGACCCCTTTTTATAAGTATGAATTGTGACTCCTTCCAGCTAATGGTGTAGTTACTATTTCTTTTCAGGTGGAGAAACCAATGATGTAAGTTCTCTGCACAATATTACTTGGGTAGTAAGTCAGTTTTGAACCTAGACTGTGAGGCTAGTGGTTCTTACCAGCTGCTGAAGATGCATAAGCGTGTAATTACAAGATAGAGGGAGGGTCTTACTGACTTTCCCCCTTTGTCTTTACTGACCATTCGGTCATTAAGGGAAGGAGTCCTTTCTTACTTTTCTAAGTTTTTTCAAATTTTCTGCATATGTGTAGGCGGACATGCATGTGCGTGCGGGTACACATCTGTGCAGATGTGCATACATGTGGAGACTCAATGACAATATGGAGTGCCATTCCTTATAAACCGTAGCCTTGTTTTAGATACAAAGTTTCTCAGTGGCTGAGTACTCACTGAATAGGTTTAGCTGGCTGGACAGTGAGTCCCACAAATCTGCACTCAGCACTATACCTGGTGGTTTGTTTTTTGGGTTTTTTTCTTTGAGGGTGAGGTGTTGTGGTTGTTTGCTTTGAGTTTTTGTTTGTTTATTCAACACTAGAGGGCCAAACTCACCTCCTTGTGCTACCCCTCTCGCTGAAGGCGTACATCCTTTCTGCAAATGTGTAATAGGACATAAATGAGAAAAGAGATTGCAAGTAAATTAGAAGCCCCTTTGACAGTTAGCTTGGCTCATGGAATTTGGCATCAGAATTTATTCTGTACCATCACATTCATCCTTCGGTATGGGAGATGAAGTCTTTTGATGAACAGTGTATAGGCTGCCACACTTGCTACCACGTGGGTTGACTCTCTCCACCATTCTCCTCCTTTTCCACCGCCTGTCATTCAGCCAGTGAGCCTGGAGACATATATTTTTCCCATTTTAGTTTAGCGATCATAATAAAAGTGAAGTCTATTAGGATGAGTTTCTGCCCAGGCTCGGTAAATCTCTTCAAACACTGAGCAGCATGGGGTTCTGTTAGTGTTTGCCACAGGGGAAGCAGTACCATGCCCCGGCGGGCAGCCCAGGTGCAGGGCTCAAGGCATAGCCTCTGTTAAGTGAAACTCAAATGGAGACTTTAGAATATAAATATTGAAGTGACCCAGGTTGGATAAAGGAGAACCAGTTAGCTAAGCGTCTATCTGACATACAGGAAATAGTAAATTATTAAAATTTTAATAAATGTAATGATAAATATTTGATGTTGAATTATAGACGGCTTTGCAGATACAGTGAAACTGCGAAATGACTTGTTATATCTGCATTAGAAGTTAAATACTTTTCAAATGGGACTTGTGATACTGCTGCAAGTCTCCACATCTTCAGATTGAAAAGAGAGACAGACAAGAAAGCATGACTTGGAACAAGTATGCTGGGCTGGTGGTGAGGAGAGGACCCCCGAGTCTGAGGGATGTGTATGGCCATTGCCCAATGTCAAGCCTGTTTCTCTGTCTATCGTCTGAGAATGCACAAGTGGGGGAAAGCAGCCAATGTCAGACGCCTTCCTCAGACACTCTCCATCTTATTTTGGGGAGAAAGGGTATCTTACTGACCCTGCAGTTTGATGATTCAGCCAGCATAGCAGCTGGATGAGCCTCAGGGAACCTCTTGTCTCTGCTTCCCTACCACTGAGGTCACAAACATGGGCTGCTGTACCTGTTTTTCTGTGCTTGTTTTCTGTTGGTGTGAGGTATCTAACTCAGGTCATCTTGCTTGCATGCCAAGCACTGTACTGAGTCCCCTAGGACGCAAGCCTATTGTTAATCTCCTATTTCACACATAAGGAAGTTGACATTCTGAGGGCTCAAGCAGGGCAGTTGGTGAGGGATAGCATTGAAACTGGAGTGAAGACTTCTGACTTAAAAATCATGCTGTAGGACCTCCATCCCTGCAGAGCATTTTTCTGCTTATTATAACACAGGGTGATTTTAGTTTCAGGGAAAAACAACCTGGTTTGAATGACTTCAGTGAGACTTATATTGGAATGTTGACCTAGGAAAAGAGAGAGATCAGCTCACAACAGAGATGAGACAGAGATTGAATGACGAACATACTAAGATTCTGCTTTTCCTTCTTCAATTTTCTATTATGATGGCTTCATTCTCTCAGACTATGCAACTCACGCCTTCCCATTCGCTACTCTCTTCCATCTTGAAGGCTAGTGGCGATGATACTCATGTGCCCTTAAATGTATGTGCTTCTTGACATTAAGGAGTAATGCTTTGCTTCCACGGTATGGATTTTGTGAAATTCCAGGGAAATAATATTATTGGTCTAGCATATGTTAAAATATAGCTCAGTTACCCATAATTAGGTGACATAACCCAAAGTACAGACATGTGCAAAGAGGGGATCAAAGAGGCAGCCATTCCATCCTACATTGCCCAAATTCTTCCTGCTATTCTTGTTATCAGTCTATCTTACAGTTGGACTACATCAGAGATGGTAGATATGAGAATTCCCACATGCCAGCTCAGCTAAATAGGTAGGCACTGCCTCAAATCTTACATTAAGAAAACTTTAAGACTAAAGTGGGTCCTTTGAATTTTCCATCTCATGACATTATGATGGTGTTCCTCTGTCAAATGAAGAAAGATTGTTGGTTGCTGAGACGCAAAGAAAAGACAGTCATATAGACGGAAATGTTAAAGATGAATTAACAGTAGAATTGTCTTATCCAGTGCTTTTTATTGATCTGTTAGTCTGTTATCTCGGAGGATATACTTGGCAAAATCTCATCTTGGTGCTAATATATTTGCTGAGATAAATTTATGGCTTGTAGCAGAGTTGGAGCCTCCTCTGTAACTGCTTCTTTGCAACACACACACACACACACACACACACACACACACGGAGAGAAAGAGAGGAAGGAAGGGAGAGAGAAAAAGAGAGAGAGAGGGTGGGGGAAGGACAGAGAGAGCTGAAGAGCTAGAGAGAAACAAACAGAAGGAATACACCACACCTTTTTTTCAGAAGGCATTTAAATGAGTAGACATGATTCCTTTTCTTTCACCAACAGAAGAAAACAATATCAAAGAGAAACACAGGAGCACTTAGGTTGCATAATAAAATTGGAAGAAATTTCCACCCCAAGTTTTGGGAAAGTTCTGAAAAGTAACGAAGGATAAAGAGTATGCCATAATTAATTCTCCATGTCCTTGTGAGTATCCATCTCATCATTCGTACAGAACAGCCTGCAAGGTTATTCCAGTGCTGAGATTATACCAATTGAACATGTCCCCAGGATTATCTGGAATAGACAAAGGAGGATACTGAAGTACTGAAGAGAATATGTATAAATAAAGGAAAGGATATTGCAATCCGGCTTCTTCTAGGATGCTGTGGATAATGAACAGGAGTGTTCCTGTGTGTCTATAGTTGTTGACTCAGGTTCCCCCTAGCCTACTCTAGCACTCCAATCTAGCCTTCTCAATCTGTACCCAGACAGAGATCATTCTTTAGTATCTGACATGCTGGTGCCCAAGCTCTGCCACACACTATCTACAACAATGAATGAATGCCCTTTATATTTCTGCCTCAATTTGGACACTTGAAGTGGAGGTGACTGTAGGATTCTGGGTGAGAATCAAGCAAGATGATGGATAATGCTTTGAATGAACCATTGATTGTTATTATTACTATGATATTATTATTTGGCCTAAATATGATTCCTGTGTCAGAGCCCTTGTTAGGCAGTTGTTGGACCCTTTTTAGTGAGAGTTTTAACTAATATTCATTGTTTTGTGTGCACTGGACATGATAACTGACAAGTTGAAATACAACCCAAAATGCTTCAGAAAGGAATATAAGATTCCTGGTACTGTTATTTGCAGTAGTTAAATACAGAAACTTCTCAAGCGCCTGTCAGCATATGCATATATAATTAAAATATAGTATAAATGTAATGGCATATTATTTGCCCTGAAAAAGGAAGAACTTTATGACATCTGCTGTAATATGAATGAGACTAAGGACATTATACTAAGTCAAATAAGCAATTATAAAAGTATAACTGCTGAATATTTCACATCTATGAAGAATTCAGAAATACAAATCACAGATACAAATGATAGTGGTGGCTGCTGAAGGCTAGAGAGAGAGGAGAACAAGGAGTTGTGTGTTCTGTGTATTGCACAGAAAAAAGGTTCATTTTGTGAGATGAAAAGTCTTCTAGTGAAGGAGAGCAGTTCTACCTGCGCAATGCACACCTGATAGCCCTGAACTTTATATTAAGGTAGTAAATTTTGTGTTATGTGTATTTGCTGTAACTTTTAAATGGACCAAAATAAAATGGAAGAGAGTGGTTTAGGTGAGAGTATGAAAGGCCTTTCCAGTCAGATCTATTGCCCATGCCAGTCATCTCAATTAAATCCTGGCTTCAGTGTTCCGGTAGCAGAATCCATGGCCCCAGAGTATCCATCTTGCTGACTGCACCTCTATAAGGTGTTTACACAGTCCTGCTACCATATTCCTAGCTACAGCAGGATGATGTTCACTGCATTGAGATGGAGCTGCCTGGGAAGATCTGTGCCCTGAATCTGCGTTCACAACTGTGATTCTGGTGCTGGGGTACTGGGCTGACTCACCAATGACAGAGTCTATCCAGCTGGGTTGAAGCCAATACTTGTAAAACAAGATGAAAACACCTTGGGATGTGCATGACTGCACATATTGTACAAAGACATAGTGTTGGGCAAAAATATTTTTATACTTTAATTGATTTATTTATTCTAGTATGTTGTATGTGTATGAGTGTTTTACCTGCATGCATGAATGTGCACTTTGCATGCCTATTGCCTACAAAGGTAAGAAGACTTTGGATCTCTTGGAACTAGACATATAGATTGTTGTGGATCATCATATGGATACTGGGAACTGAGCCCCAAACTTCTGCAAGAACAACAAATGCTCTTAACAGTTGATCTATTTCTCCATTCCTTTGGTGAAATGTCTTATATTTCCACCCATAAAAGCTGAAAATAGCATAGGTCAAAAAGAGAAGCCTCACTTTACCTGTAAAAGAGTTTAGGATGGATAGTTTGGACATGCCCTTAGGTACATTTGATAACCTCTAAAGTGTTTCTTTTGTTCACAACCTATAGGGTGCTATTGGCACCCAGTGGGTATAAGATGGACATGCTCTAGATACCCCACAATGCAAAGGACATCCATTCTCTAAAAACAAGTAACCCAATTTCAAACATCAACGATACCAATGTTGAAAAGCCCTTCCTTAGATGAAGGTATACTGTCCCCATTAGAAAAATGAAAAAATTAAGATTTCCTTTCAAATACAAGTTCTTTTTCCCCTTAAGTCCTTTCCATTAAATCTAGAGTTGGTTGTTAGCCACAGATGTAAGCATAAGGAAAACAGGGCTTGGTGGCGGCTTAGAGAGGGACAGAGGATTGTTCTGGGGAAAGCAGCAGCCTGACTTGAAGGTTGAACATCTGCTCAAGGTGTTTCAAACTTCTAAGCTGGAGTGTCAGAAGGAAGCTCTGCAGATGGAGGCTCCATTGTTCTATGTGGAAACATCGCTGGCAGAGAGAAAATCAAGGTCTAACAACACCCCCCACTCCCTTTAAAATGAGTCTGAGACTCTCTACCCTCCTTTACTATGACGGATTTTGAACATTAAAAAAAAAGTTTACAATCCCAGGTGGGCTGGCATAAATCACAACGCCTCTGTACAGCAGCAGCAGACATGACTTATGGCCCCATCACTATGGCAACAGGAGCACAGCCTGCAGATGCACAGAAGCGCCACTCCAGCCTGACAGGCCTTGGCTGGGCCCTGACGGAGAAGCAAGTGTTCCGGAGAAAGGATGTATTCTCCAGAATTCGCTGCCCATTTGTCTTCATTCGGGGGCAAGCCCCCGTCACATCTCTTCTATTCTAGTCCTCAGCTTTCAGTTCTTTTTCGCACTCTCTTCGAAGTGGGATGATCTTTACTCCTTTTACCCTTTTCCCTGAAGGTTTGCAAGAGAAGGACCCACCAGTTAGAGCGTGCAAAATTCACATTGGGTGTGCCTGGCCATGCGAGCTAAGCTCTGAGTTATGGTGATAAGTTTCTACGTGCTAATTGTCAATACCTGTGAACTCGTCGTAGATGATGTCCCCCATGGTGCTGAGAGTTGGTCTCTCAGAATGTCGTCCTTCTTATTTCGCCTCTCATGCAGCCAGTTGACGTCTCAACTGATAGCCACCTTCAGTCCCTCCCCCTGCTCCTCTGCTTGCTGCCTGCAGTTCTCTCCTCAACACTGCTTCTCCCAAGCCCCTCCATGACATGTTGGCTCTTAGTTTTCCTCAATTTTCAGTCCTAGTCTCTCCACATACTTCTTTAACCAGCAGTCTCCTAGTCACCTACCAAGGTTCCACATGTGACAGCACCTTCCGAAAGCCTTTCGTGACCCCCAATGCCTTCCTGTGGGTACACCTCTCTCTTCCCTCTCCCTGCTGGATTCTCTCTCCGGAATCAATGCTGATGTGCCTCGGCCTCGCACCAGAGGCTCCCTCCCTCAGTCACTGGCACACAGAAGCTCTAACTCCCAGCGGCACTTCCTCCTTCCCTTGTCTCAGCTTCAGTCTGGTACGTTCTTTCCAGCCTGGACGACTGGAAATTCTATAATTGAATTGATCCCAGGAATTCAGTTTGTCTTTGTAGAAGTACAAACTGCATACGTGCTCCTGATGGTACCTCCCTCTGCAGTCCTGCATTGCACTCTGTGTTGGCCAGCTGGACTGAGTTCATTTCTAGGTAGCTCATATGTCTCTAGGTCATTGCATTGACAACATACCTGTTAATCCATTCTCACAAACGTCCCCTGAAGAAGCCTTTTCCACGTGTCCTTCAGACTTCGGTTTAAATGACTCTCCCTCCAGAAGGAGTGCATCAAACAAACCAGTTTAGACATGTGGTTCTCAGACCTCGATAGAAGAGTTGTAGAATTCTTAAAGTTTTTCAGTGTGTAATAGAGCTGTGAGCAAATTTAGCCCTAGAATGTCCAAGTAGCCTCAGCATAGCTTGTAATGAGTGACCGGTAGTTGAAAAGAGCGAGATTATACCTTAGAGTAAGACAACAATGCCATCTTCACCATTGACCAAGTCAGTAACAAGGCCCTGCATGCCTCTTGTTAGTGTGGCCTGAGAAAGCAGCATCCCGTCTGGAATATCCCGGCTAAAGTGCATACATGAATTTAATCCGAAGGAAAAGCAGGACAACTATCAAACAGCTTCAAAAAATATGAAGGTCATGGTCACAATGTAGCCAGAAGAGTTGTCCAAATATAAAGAACCCCAAGCAATGATGACAACTGATTACAACTAACTAGCTGGGGCTGTCTTTGCTTTGAGGACACACTCAACCAGTAAAGCACTAGACATATTTGGATCCTTAAAACCCACATAAAGTGCCAGGTGGGCATTACAGTTCACTTGTAATCTTAATGTGTGAAAGGCAGAGACAGGCATGCCCTCAACAAGCTGGCCAGCCAGACTAGCCAGACTCTGAGCCACAGGTTAAACAATAAATTCAGATTCTGTCTCAGTGAATAAGAAGCGGAATGACTAAGGCTGTTTGACATCTACTGTGGTTCTCCATAAGTGCATAGTCACTTGTGTTCATAGGTATGCATACACACACACACACACACACACACACACACTTGAAAATGTAAAAAAAAGAACAAAAACCAGTCTCCTCCGCTCCATCCTCACTGCACTCCCCATCCTCCCTGCATCTCATCTTTGACTGGTCCACAGTCTCCTCTTCCAGTTAAGGATGAGATGCTGGAAGGGTCAGGAGTGCAGTAAGGATGGAGCGGAGGAGACTTGGGGACCAGTGTATGGGTGAGATGCTGGGAGGATGGGAAATGAGCAGCTGGAACCAGAAAAAAACCATGGAAGACTTCAGTCACTGCTGTAGGTAGTTGGGGCAGGCAATAATAATGATTGTAATGTTTATTAATATAAGTTTTTGAGACAGAGTCTCTCTACATAGGCATGGTTGTACTGGAACTCAGTAAGCAGACCAGGCTGACCTTGAACTCACAGAGATCCACCTGCATCAGCCTCCCAAGTGCTGAGGTTAAAGGTGCCTGGCTTGTTTTATTTTGATAAACATTTCTCACCGTGTAAGCCTGACTGGCCTAAAACTTGCCATGTGGCCCAGGGTGGACTGGAACTCAGTTAATGAGTGTGGGATTAAAGGAATTTTCCACCACACCCAACTAAGAATCATTTTAAAAGTATTTTTAAGCAAGTTCTTATTTTGGAATACACCATGTCATGTCTATTTCTGAATCTTCTGGACAGTCCATTAAAATGTCTCATTTCCCTGTGACGCTCATATGGTCAGATTTGGAATATATTGGTGTTTTTCTAATTACATTGTAGCACCATTTAAATGAAAATGACCCCCATAGATTCATATGTTTGTATACTTGGTTCCCAGTTGGTGAAATTCTTTGGGGAGAATTAGGAGGTGTGTCAAGGGGTGAGTTTTGAGGGTCAAAAGTTCACACCATTCCAAGTTCTCTGTCTTCTGCTCTCTGCCTCAAGCTTGTGGATAAAGATGGAAACCATCAGCTACTGCTCCATGCCATGCTTCCCAGCCCGCTGTCATGCTCCCTGTCATGATGGTCAAGAACTCTAACCCTCTGGAACTGGAAGCTCCAAATTAAATACTTTCTTTTATTAAAAAAAAAAGAACAAAAACCAAACAACAACAAAGCCATAGCACTTGTTGAATACTTAAATGGCTAGGGAATAGTACCAAGGCAGTGGTAACCTTCTGATATGGATAATTACAATAATGGAAGGCAATGTTCTCATTTTCAGAAAATTCACACTGAAGTCTTTAAAAGAAAGGAGACTTCATGTCTCTTATCTGATTCTTAAATGCTTCAGAGTAGAAAGGCATGTATGAGAATCCAGCAATTGCAGATGGGGTGGGAGAGAAAGCAAAAGGAAAACTGTCCTTATGACTACTCCAGGGTTGAAACTTCATTGTCTTCCACTATTCTGGGTTCCTGATATTTCCGTTTGAATTTTTATGTTAATGTCTGTTAATAAAATGCAGTAGGGCCTGCATTCAGTCTGCAGTCAGTTTGGGGACCATGACCACAGGAGGTCTAGCTATCCATTTAGACCCTCTTTAAATTTTTCAGCATTTTTTTTTGTAGTTTTCAGAGTACAAATCTTGCATTCATTTTTCTGAGTTTATTTCGGAATATTTCATCTTCTTATGCCCCTGTCAGAGAGATGGCTTTCCTAATTTTCTTCTCAGAATGTTCACAGCTAATATGTAGAAATACAGTTGACTCTTGCACTTTGACCACATATCCTGCAGCCTGATGAAGTCAAAAGCTAGTTTGTGTGTGTGTGTGTGTGTGTGTGTGTGTGTTAGCATTTCTATATCCAAAATCAAACCATCTGCAAAAATAGAAATAGTTTTTTTTCTTTTTCAATCTGGATTTCTTATATTTATTTTTCTTTCAAACATTCCTGACTACAAGCTCCAGCAAATGCTAAACAGAAGCAAGACAGTTTATATTTCGTTTTACAACTGTCCCATAAGCCTCACATTACATTAGTTTAAAAATGTTAGAAATATTTGCCAAAAGCCTAGTGTTAGGAATAAGCATTCAAATGGTCTAGGGTAATACTAAAGGTGATGGAAGTTTCACAAAACTTTCATTTGCTCTGCAGACGTTTTATAGACACATAAAATCAAGTGCATATAATGGGGTGAAAATAGATGGGAAACTGTCTAGGGGAACAAAGGCAACTGATGAGAAAGGAAGGAGCCTGAAAGGGGAGGGCAGTATGGCATAAGGAAAATGTTCCAAGTACTTTGTATATTTGCATTAAAATGAACTTATTTAATCCTGCATGCTAAGAAAAATGCAAATGAATTGAAACACAGTGAAAGTGGTCAAAACATGTAGCCTACTAAAAGAACAGAGCAAAGCAAAACAAACAAACAAAAATGCAGCAACAAAAGAACTAAAACCTTTCAACTTGAGCTGATGTGCAAACAGGGTTGATTATGCAGCTTCTCTGGAAAGAGGCCCTGTTATTCTCCATTATAGCTTGTGTCAGAGTTAACTTAGATGGCTTGCTCTGTTTTCCAACAAACATAAAATCCTGCCAGAGTTGAGCGCTTGTGTTTTCTTCCTCATTGTTTTATCCACAGTAATAATAAAAAAAAAACCACCTTACTGTCAAAATCTGCAACTCTCACAACACCATGATGTGTGTAACCAGTACCCTCATTTGTAGATGAGAAAAATGATGCTCTTTTTGGAGCCACTGATAAGAGCACGCAGTTAGGTGGTGGAACGGGGGGAGCTGGAGAGCCAGACAGACCTACGTAGATTTGAATGTGAGCTTTCCCATCTCTATGGATCCCAACCTTACAGTACATTTCCAAGTCTCCACCCTGCTCACCAGTTTCAAATCAGCATTGTATTTGTTAGCATGTCCACAGGATAGACTGCCATCCAGTCACACTTGTTTGGGTTATTTTCCTCACATTTGCACTTAACCATCTCTTGGTCCCTTAGACTCACAAACTTGGAGTTTTCTGGCCATCTGTCTGTCAGTCTCCACCATAATGGCCTCCCCTTCATGACCTCTTCCCATGAACCAAGAGCTTAGCAGATGCTTTGTGAATATCATTGGACTTCAGCCACTCCTCAGGCTTTTAGACACTTCAAAACTTGTATGATATTGTTTCAAATGGAGAAATTGGTTCAGAGAATCTGTTTGTCCTAGGCCGCAAAGTTAATCTAAGAGCCAGTATTTGACAAAGCCATAACCAACACCATAGCTTAAGTTACTTATTCCTGTCATGTGTTGCCTTCTCCTTTTGCTAAAAGTACAAGAATATTGCCCATATTTTACATGTCAGCACTACTTCAAGTTGTCCTCAAAACAGAGCATAAATAACAGTCACATAGAAGACTTGACAAGCCATACATTTCCAGACACACTCACAGATTCCCTGATCAGTAAGTCTGGCATGAAGTCTTTGTATTTGAATATCTCCTAGGTTACCACATGATGCATGTGCTATGGGTCAGCGAACCTCACTTCGAGATCCCTTGCATGGGATTACTTGGGATTGTATCAAATTTCTGTTAATAAGACAAAGCGCTGGGACTGAGGATACAGCAATGTAAAGTGCTTGTCATGCGAGCTTGGGGATATGAGTTCAGATCCCCTGTGCCCATGGGAAACCGAACAGGAAGGATCTATGCATCTACAATCCATGCAGGGAAGGAAGCGGATGGTGGATAACTAGAGCTCATTGGCTGGCCAATCAACTTAGTGACGCCAATGTGCCTCAACATCAGCAAGAGACCATCTCAAATAAGTAAATAAATAAGTACAAATAGAAGAGGAAAAAGAAACCAGCAGCAATATTTGGCTTCACTTCACATGCATGTACACATCTGCCCACATGCACAGGTACACAGTCCTCCACATGCATAGATTTTATATATATGTATTTGTGTGTGTGTGTATGTGTGTATGCATAAGACACAAAAATACAATAAAAGATAAGTAAAAGATGCAAATGCTGCAGGGGAGTATATTAAGATGGCGGCACATAACAATGGTGACTCCTTCACCTTAACACCTGCAAAGTGGAAAGAAAGGAACATCCATACCTATATGCCCTTCAAGGCCATATTCCCAACAACCTAGCTTACATAAGTTTCTCCTGCTTCTAGTAGTGCCATAGGATGAAAACTAAGACCACCACACAGTAAGTGTGGCAGCAGAAAAGAAAAATAGGTGGAACCTATGGAAGACCATTGATCTGGAAACCCAGTTGCAACTGTTGGCAAATTATAGCTGAACCAATTCAGCCCATCATCTGTTACATATAAAATTTTATTAGAGCATAGCTTCTTTCATTTTTTAGCAGATTATCAGTAGCTAATTTATTGCTACAATGGTGGAATTGCCTAGCTGCAACAAATAGCCTATGGTCCACTAAACCTTAAGTATCTACCATCTGGTCTATGACAGACAAAGTTGGATACCTAGTGACTCAACCTGCGGTCCCTAAACTAGGGAAATTGCCATCTCTGTGAAACAAAGAGTCCCCACTCCCAAATCTAGAGAAGCTAAATGACTATTTACAATTTTACTAGATCCCAGGGTGATTTATCATCATAATAAATTTTAAGAAATAGTGATTCAACATAATAGCATAGCTGAAAGACTGTATTTTATAGTGAAGTAATTGAAAATCTGCTAGTCACTACTTTATGCCAGAGGTAGATTATCTCCCGCTCTAGCCTCACACATCTAAACACCAGAAAAATACATCATCTTATTAAGGACTTGAATAAAGTTAACCATTCAGAGTCCTGACCTTTAATAATAGTTAAATCTGAGCTAGTTGTTGTTATGTTTATTCTTGTTAGTTTGCAAATGTGAGCCCCATTTGTGCCTGGAAGAAATGTGGCATCCAGACTCAAATGGGCACAAGTTCTCCAGCTTTGATCAGATTTGGCTTGCTTTATTTCCCTGGCTTTGATGAGCAGAAGATGAATAAACCCAATTGTGATAAAAAAAAATCTGTCAGTACTTTATTAAGCAAAATGTTCTTAGGCAAGTATTTTCCTCTTGTCTTTTTCCTACCCACAAATGCAAAGTTCGTCCAAACTTGCCCAAAGTAGGGTAGACTGAAGATCTAGTGCAGGGCCTGGTATGTTGGAGGGGGTCAACACTGGATGCCAAAGTTTGGAGGGGTTAAAAACAAGGAAAGAAACCTATAATGTCATCTTGGGCTATTCTGGAAAAACCAAGTTTCCTTCTGAATAGGCACAATTTTAAAAACTGAGTTCCGCAGAATATTCAGGAAGTCATCATGATTTGAGGCCCTAATGAACTGCTGCTTTTCCAAAACAATCTCCAGTAAAAGAAGCAAAGCTTTGGGCATCAAGCATACGTAGATTCAATTTTGTTGCTATCCCAAACTCTCTTTGTAGCTTTGGGAGCTTTATGTAACTTTACTCCTCAGTTGGGTCATTGGTAAGCTGTGCTAACTCACCTTTCATTCAGTTGTGAAAATCAGTGAGCTGAATAATGGCTACCAAGCAATTTTGGTTAATGGATGCTGTTATTTGCCTTAGTGGATAGAGGAGCAAAGAAACCACAGTGCCAACACCATCATAGATAAATGTGGGTGACCACTAATGTTAGAGATAGAAAGGAGGTCTGATAGAAAATGAGATAATCTTCTATGTTGTGTCTTTTGAGGATGGAGACACTGAGGTACAGAAATGGCACAGTATTGGCCTAAGGCCACACCATAGGAAGGTGTAACAGACCACCTAGGTCACTCTCAGAGGGCCCATCATGTTTTATTAAGCTGTATCTCTACCGCCTTGGTCCTCACAAACATTCCTTGTCTTCCCAGTCACCAGTAACTGAGCAGGAAGTGGACTTTTCATCAGAGACTACAATCAAGGCAGCCTTGAGCCAGAGAGAGGCAACTCCAAAGGCTGTTGTTCAGCAGGCTGAGGCAACGGCTTGAGGCCAACATTAGTAGCCCTGGGCTCCTGACAGCAGGTGTGGGTGATGAATGGGCAGCTTAACGTGATGGAGCAAATTGATCATTGCATCACCGACCACAACTTATTCATTTCTGCAAGGAGGGCAATTCATTACCCTGCATGTCACGCTGCCCATGTCAGTGCCAGAGATAAAAGCCTGAGGCCCCACAGTCTGTGCCTCTCATCACATTTTCCCTCTTCTTAATAGGAGAAAGAGGATGCTGAAATAGAGTGCCAGATGCTCAAGGCTGTTCCAGGGTCCTCAGTCTTGCCAGCTCCTGGAGGCAGTTTCTTCTTTACTAAGAAATCAATTGAGACAGCCCCCCAGGGCTTTTAAGCTAATCAACAACAACAAATAACTTGCATCTTTCAGGCTAGTCTTATACACTCAAGGGCAATGATGTTGAAAAGAGTTTCAAGGCTTCATGTAAGGAAAATAAGAATGAAGTCAGGAATTGATTAGTGGGTTTACAATACGTACACTTATGCCATGTATTACAATTCAAAAGTAAACTATTCTACACAAGTCCTTATTCCTAGCAGGTGTTCGCTAGCGTTAAAATGGAGGCAAAAAATTCACTGTGCTCTTGTAGGCAGTTAAGGAAAAACTAACCGGTTATTGTTAGTATAGGGGTAACTATCAACCTCAGTCAAACACTTATATGTTTATCTAGATAAGTTTGAGGCATACTGATAATAGTGAAATTACTTAAATATGAATATATTTTCTCTATCATATTCTGAATTACTTTCCTGAGTGAAAAAGAGTAAAGTGAGATCGTGAGTAATTTTGTGGTGGGTTCACCCTCCTGAGTCCCTACCACTTCAGCTGAGTACATTCCATAATTCCTGCCACCAAATAAACACCTGAGCTTCATTGACACTACTCTTCTCTCTTAATGTCCATGCTAAAATCCTTTTACAGCCAAGGGCAAATTGCTTTGCCTGAGCCCTGATCACCTGCATGCCAGTTTGCCGCATGAACTTATTCTATTGATTATGTTCCCTCTCTCCTTTGTCTTTGTAATAGAAACCAGACCCCTTTCCTTGTCATGGGAAAATGCACAGTACATGACTTAAGTGTGAATGGTAGGTATTGCAGTTGCCGTCAGTGTGATTCAGAGGGTCTCCTCCACAACAATATCCTGAGCAACAAAACTCTGTACTCATCACTCACTCTGATATCTCAGGTTAGGTCTCTGTTGACTACACTTTTTCCAGGTGTGACCTAATGTACAGGGCTTGAATACCAAGGCCTCTGGAGACCAATCTTCAGGGTAGATCTTGAGCATATGGAAAAGAAGAAGCTTCTGTATTTCTCTGTGTTGCACAGAATTCCACTGAAGGGTCTGCATTGGTGCTGTGGGGTTTTTATGCCCTTCACTGTGACCCTAACAAAGAGAGTCAGGCACCAGGATGTCCAAGTCTGTAAGATAGAAGGCAGGGGAGGATTCTTACACACTTGTATCCTCTGCTGAAGAGCCATGGGGGGCAAGATGTGGTCACTCTGTAAAGGGTAATTAAGAAAAAAGAAAAAGATAGTGGTGCGGCCAGCTTAAGGTTGCAAGGGTGGATTTCCAAGTTACAGCTTCCCATGGCTGTCTTTCATTTGTTCCATATCGAGTGTTTCATTTCAGAATTTAAACATATCCAACCATATCTCATTTTAAATGTGATTATCATTTAGAATAATGATAGTGATTTTTTCTTAACCCTCGCATCTTTCTAGTTATTTGCTAAGCCTGTCATCTCTGAAGCTAATTTATTGAACGAATGCTGTATTTTTGTCATTTCTGTTAACTCACTTTCCATTCATGTTTTGTCTCACTAGAAAATCATTTATTATCTCATAATGGTTCTAATTCAGGAACAGCTTTGCCCCTCTCTTTTCCTGAAGTATCCTCCCCAGTCAGTCTAAAAGCAGTCCTAGTGTTGCTCATGGGAAATTGCTTCTGGTACCTAGGAAGAGGCCAGGTATGTGTGGTTTGGCTTGCTAACAGGTCTAACAGCACAGCAATGAATTATTCAACCCAGAATAGAAGTAGTTGCCAGAACAAGAGACCTTGGCCTTTTCTTCCAGAGCTGCTTCTTTCATTTTATGTGAAAGAGTTTGCACATTGTTCCATATGCGTCTCTGAAAAGATGTCAACAAACTAATTACACACACACACCACAAAAGAAAACTGAAAACCCACTGTTATTATTTAAATAATTGCCACATCCTTCGCAGTGATCTGAGAAAATTCCCTGAAGCTTTCCTGGCTCATCCTCACCGAGCATAAGTTGCACCCATCATTACAGGTTACCCCAAATCCTAACTTAAATCTGCTTCCTTCTACGACTTCTAAGAAGTCTATATCTTACTGTGAACTAATGAAGACGTCATGTCCTCTGGGCCCCTCTTGGTGTACACCATGAAGCCGCAACCTCACTAGGATTCCTTAGTCAGTCACACATTTGTGAAAGGGGCACAACTTGATCCTGTGTCCCCCAAATCTACAACCACCATTTCTAACTACTCCAGCCTTCCCAGACCCATTCAGACCACAACAACCTCTTCAAATCAGCTATCCCCAGGTCTCTGCCACACTGAGTATCATGGAGTCTCACATCACCTTCTTTTCTTCATGTCTAGAAGAAATAGCTGCCTTATTATTTCAGAAATTGAGTGTGTGTGAGTTGAGGTATGTATGTGTATACATTCATGTGTGTCAGTGTGTATGAAAGATGGCAATAGGGAATATCAGTATTTCTCTAGCATTTTCAAACAGTGATTGATTATACTTTGTACAAAGCTAAATTATATATACATAAAATGCATTTATATCAGTTTGTCCCACTCAGAAGTGGCAAACCATTTCAGAACTGGGACTGACTTACAAATATGACCATCACATGTAGGAGTATTGACAAGCCTCAGGAAAGTCCAGTGTTTGGCAGCCAAAAGTCTCCTTTCTTCAGAGTATTTATTAACAATTCACTGGGATGTGTTTTGGAAAATGCTATTCTACTAATGATCCTACATTATACAATGAAACCCAAGTCCTTTTCTCCCATTCCATCACAGCTCCACCCCTCCCACATACAAATATGTCATAGTCTGCCTGCTTACAGTGCTGCAAGCAGCAATTATCTTTCCTCCAATTCTTCCATCATCATTAGCAATGAGCAAACATAATGTCCATATCTTAGCTCCTACATGCCACTTCTACATAAAGCATTCAGAACTCCTTAGAGAAATGATTAATTCTAGAGTTGAGCCAAACAAGTTAAAGGTAAAACTGTAATATTTTATGCAGGAAAGGAAACCCTAAATATCAAAACATGTTAAAGGGCACAGGATTCATTGTGACAAAGCTTATACTGGCCAAATGGGATGCAGGGTAATTATCAAAATAAATAATTATGATAACGTTACCCAGCCAATGAATAAGAGCCAATGAACAAAAAATG
Source organism: Bramus lutescens (assembly GCA_001685075.1). NCBI lineage: Eukaryota > Metazoa > Chordata > Mammalia > Rodentia > Cricetidae > Bramus > Bramus lutescens. The sequence continues at coordinate 125,138 of LOEQ01003768.1, forward strand.
ACCACTCAACACTCGTTTTCATTAATAAATGGATACATTGAATATTTGATAAGAAATTAAATAATCTAATTTTAAATTATCTCTATAGAAATTGGTAAATTGTTGCTTTACAGTAAGGGTGACATACAACACCTTGATGGAATGAGTAAGTGAAGATCATTCAAATACAACAAGACCATGCGCCGTCTGACCTAAACTTAACCTTGAAGAAATATCACACAAATAGGAAGGTATTCACATGAATCAAGATTATTAAAAACAAGAAAAAACTGAGAATTTATTGTAGATAGAATACATTATATATAAAGACAATTCCCAGTTTTAACTTGGGTGCTTTTCACTAAAGAATGCTGTTGTGAGAGTTGGCAAGATTTAATTGGACCTGAGGATTGATAGTAATGATGTATTAATGGGTTACACTGCCACACTGCCATTATTCTTAAAACTGTTTTAGTTTGAAAAAAAAAAAACACTGAAGTGTTCAGAGTGACAGGACATCTGGTTGGGAATTGACTCTACAGTGAAGAAAAAGTCTTCATTATGAATAGGATTATGAAAATAGTCCATGTAAATGTCTGTAGTGAGCATGAGACTGTTCTCTCGTGGCCAAATTTGTATCCAAATGATCTCTCTCTGGATATTCTCATGGATAACACCATGTGGGTATTTTCTGTTCCTTTCTGCCTTCAGAAGAGCATATAGAGGTCTGAGATACATGGGAGCAGACAGAAAGAGAACATTATGATGGAAAATCAAAGTAATTTACATGTTAATTACTCAGCAAGATTGGCAAGTCAGTATTTCTGGGAAGTCAGGGGTTTTCTTCCTAGAAGAAATCACAAGCTTTCACATCTAACTCTGATGTTTTGATGAGCCTTCCACATCCATTACCCTCATATTCCTTAGAACAGCTCATAGGGCAAAATGAAAAAGAATGGGAGTTGAATATCATACCATCAGAAACAAAGGGCCAAGGCCAGGGGTCTTGCTTGATGTTAGGGAGCTTATATAGTATGTGCACCTTATGGGTTTTCAGCCCTAACACTCCAGGGCTTCAGAGATGGATTATTTGGCTGTTCAAGAGTATCATCAGGGACCAAATGCTTAGTGATACATGGACTCCAAGGACGAATTCCTTCATGGTATTAAAAATACAAATTCTTTTCAGGAATATGGGTCACATGTGGCAAAGTCCAGAATAAGAAAGAAGCTATTGCCATGGTGTCTACTTCTTAAGATCAAGGAGAAACTTTCCAGAAGCGCCCCATATTTCCCTTGCATCTCACTAACTAGAAATAAGGATTAGCAATCACTAGGAAGGGGAATCTACAGCATAGGATCAGACCAATCATGACTTAACTATGAGCAGGGACTGGATCTGTCTTTCTTTGAACCACTTGTCCAAGTAGTAGATGTTTACAGCAATTCTGTGTTCTATAAGAAATCAAGAGAAAACTAATGCTTCTGAGAGGGATCCCAAGCCTTCTTCATGAAAGTAATAGTGGGAGATGTAGAGGAAACAGGTGGCAAAGACACATTAGGCAGATGACTGGAAGCTATTGTACTCATCCTTCTATTGACTTCACACTCTGGCAGGCAGCTATCTCAACTCCTCTCACTTCTCATTCTCTCCTGCATTATATCCTCTACTCTCTTCTTACCCTACCATTTCCAGTCTCCCTCCATTTTTCCCTTCTTCCTGCCTCTCTCCTTCTCCTCCCTTTAAACCCCACTTTTCCCTCTATTTCCTCCTTTTCCATCACGCTATAAAATACAGATTTTTCATGTCTTATCTGGTTTATTTAAGGATCAATATCATCCCTAATGCTGGAGCAATAGCTCTGAGCATCACATACACTGGTTATTTTCCCCCTAGAATCTGCAGGTGTTCACTTAATTTTCATTTTTTAAAAACTCACCCCACTGGGGCTGGAGAGATGGCTCAGAGGTTAAGAGCATTGCCTACTCTTCCAAAGG
>LOEQ01003769.1:0-14152 GCA_001685075.1 Bramus lutescens
TAATTAAATCACTGTTTGGCCCATTAGCTCTAGCTTTTTATTGGCTAACTCTTATATTAATTTAACCTATTTCTATTAATCTGTGTATCACCATGTGGCAGTGGCTTACTGGGTAAAGTTCCCAGCGTCTGTCTCTGGCAGCTGCTCCATGGCTTCTCTCTGACTTGGCCCTTCTTCCTCCCAGCATTCAGCCTAACTTTCCCTGCCTACCTAAGTTCTGTCTTGCTATAGGTCCAAAGCAGTTTCTTTCTTCATTAATGGTAATCACAGCACACAGAGGGGATGCCCACATCAGTTGTTGTTGTGCATGTGTGTTTCTTGGCAAGGAGGACACTGAACTAGTCAAAGGCTGACATTTGAAAAATCTGCATAATGAGGCCATGAGAGCTCTTTGTGTTGCTCTTGAAACATTTCTACAAGTTTAATATTATAAAAACCAGGACGAATTTTAGGAAATTAAATGGACAGATGCTGCAGCCTGAAGCCTTTCCTATCTCCCTAGCTCCCCACCCCCAGGACAATAATTACAGGAGTCTGTCTTTCCACACCAACTGCTTATTTAACACATATTGTAATGGGCATGGCATGTAACCAAAGATAATAAGAAGGGTCAAAATAACATACGAAGCATAAAAGTGAAAGAGGCTATATCTTATTATTGCCTAGGAGAAAGTTCCATAGAGAAGAGACATTTGAGATGGAACTCTCAAAGCCTGGATGAAATAAGGGCAAAGTTCTTGTTTAGGCAGCCCCCAGACCAACGCTCTAATGACACAGAAGGTCAGCAGGGTCCCTGAGCAAGGATGGCCTGCAGATTTGTGAAGGAGTCCTTTGAAATGATGTGGTCATAGAGAAGCGGGAAGAAGGGAGAGGGAAAGAGGAGACAGAACAATGGCATGAGGAAATAACCAGGAAGAGGCTTCTGGTGTTGCTTCAAGCTCAAGTGACAGAAATCTGTTCAAACTGTTACAAGAAACACAAAGGAATCTTCCTGGTTTACATTAAAGGGAAAGTGTAGAAATAGTACATCCTGAACCAGGTACCTAATAGTATGCTATTAGGACAGGAACCCTTTACTTTCTCCATGCTTTGGTGTCTCTATACTGGCTTCACTCTCAAGGCATCTTTTCCAGCGATAAGTTGCAGTCGATAGATCTAAGAACCTTATGGGGAAAAGACTTTCTCATTCTCAGAAGTTCCAAGAAAACTTCAAAACAAGTGTTGCCTTTTTGGTCCTGCTTTGGACTCAAAGAGATCCTGTGCCATTACCATAGCTTGTCATATGTTCTTTCCTGGGACTGACTGGGAGGAGGAAAGGGTGGGAGAGAGATTAGGGTTTTCTAGAAGTAGAAAGAAGAGAAGTTTCCCAAAGAAAAGGTCTAGTGATGTTTCCAGGAGAGTATATGGGCATGGGTCTGTCTACCAGTGGATGTTTAAGGGCCACCAAATCCTAAAATGAGCAATGTAAAGAAGAGGTACAGAATTCAAGAGGGAAGTCAATTTGCCATCATTGTCTTGAAGGTACTGAATGCTAGACAAAGAACACAGTTCTTATTCACTGGGCTAGAAAGGGGTCAACTCATCTTTCTACAAAAGGCAGATAGTAACTATTTTAGGCTACACAAGCCATGTGGCCCCTTTCAAAGCTATGCCACTCTGCTGTCATGATTGCCCTAGGATAAATGTGCCCTGAGAGCTGTCATTTGGTGAGCTTCGGTTAGAGGAAGCCTTCGGAGACACCAAGACTGCAAAAGATAGCCCTTTCTAATTCCTTGGGATGATACACCCCTCTGCCAGGTAGGGAATGATAGTCAAGGGTGGACTCCAAACGTGGGAGGAAAAGCTGGGAGAGGCTGTCACAAAGGCCAAGCCCTGTGTTTGCAGGATGAAGGAACCTACACAATGTTTATAACCAAATGTACCTGGGAGCTTTAGCTGGCACATAGCTCAGTCTGCCTATCTTTAGCTGACCCAGATTCCGACCACCTTCCAGTTTAGTCGTCTCTGACATCCTCTCAGTGCTGAAATCTGTTGGAGTTGGTAAATCATCTTGGGAGGCTGGCTATTCCTTTTCTTTGCTCTACACTGTTTTTGATTTTGAGAACTAACTCTGTACTATTTGTATGAGCAGGAAAAGTCAATAGAAAGAAAAAGTTTATTAAAAATATACATTCTTCATTGACTTTAATTAACTTGGTTTTAGGGTTTACAACTTTGAAAAGTATGAAAAATGAAAATGAAAAAAACACACCTTCCATCTCATCCTATGCACGAAACTTTGTATGAATAAAATCACAAATTAAAATCCAAATGGATCTGTAATTTATTTGAGCACAATAAGTTGAAGAAAAAAATATACAGGGAAGAAAAGAAATTCTTTTATCAAAGTTATAAAGCATAGACTAACATTTCTAATTCCTCCCAGGGTGTGTGAGTGAGTGCTGGATCCTGGCCAATGATCTACCACTATCTGAGAATTCTTGTATACTTTCTAGCCTACAATGGTCATGACTCGGCATTTTCCTGTCTCATGAGCCATAACCATCTTAAACAGTAGTATCATTTGCTTTCAATTTCAACACCAATGCTTCCTGCATGAGATGGAGTTTACTACACACAATGGTGACCAGGATGAATGATGTGGATACATGTCTCCTGTCAGGTGTGGACAAAAAGCTCATTACAGACCTGTGAGACCTTTTGGTCACCTGAAGTGGCACATAGGTAGACATGCATATCTATGAGATGTCAGCATGTATACTAGTGTAATATGAAAATAAATACAGATTCACATGGAATGCCACATAGGTAGTCTATAAAGTTCCACATTCGTTCAGTTGCGCATTAGATATGTGACCACATATAGGCACACATGTGTAGAGCAGATATAGACACACTTAAATAAAACTATTACAAGAATATTACCTATTTACATCCAGAAAATGTATATAGTATGTTTATGCAATAATACACATGTGGGTCCAACAAAATGGTAAAGGTGACTGCCACTGAACCTGAAAATATAAGTTGGTCCCAGGACCCACCTGACAGAAGGAAAGAATGACCCTTGCAAGTTGCCTTCTGACCCCCACAGGCATACTGAGCTCCCCCATAAATAAATAAGTAAATAAATAAGTAAATAAATAAATAACCCTTTTTATTTTGAAAAGCACTGTAATAGATATAAAAAATATCCAAAGTACACATACAGGGTTAAACTTGCATTTAAAATAAAAATAAACATATCCAGGTATGTGTATGATGCATACATGCATAACAGCTAAGCATAATATCCACATATGTTGTATGTAATCTGCTCTCCGTTGTTACTGACTACAGTCTCTGCTGTTCAAATACTTCCTCCACCATAATTCTATCCCAGGCTCTTCCGTAGATGTTAGCTGCATTCTCACCTCAATGTTTTTCTACAGAAACATCTTCCCTTGGAGGTGGAGTTCACACAAATTACTTCCCTAATTCCTTGTGCCTTTGTGCAAATCTCAGCAAGTCAATGAACTCTGCATAACCACTGCAATACTTCTAGAGATAAGCAATTCCCTCCACTGTAGGTCATATTTCAGACCTTTCTTATTCCATCCTGGGGGTTATGCTATCCAAGAAATCACTTTTTATTTTTCCTATTGAATGTAGTATTCATGTTTGCTCACTGGTATATATAAAGTAAAAAGAACTAAGCCTGGCTCATAGAAGACATTTAGTGTATATGTTTTGAATGGATAAATGAGTGAATGCATGAGTATTAAACCATCCAATATTATATCTATTAATAAATAGATGTATATATGTATAATTATATTGTATATACATAATACATAGTTGCACATATATATCTATATTATATATATAATAACTATATATATAGTTGTTGAATCACACAATACATTAAGAGTGGTAATATCTCTATCTTCTCACAAGTATCATGGTGAACATATACACATGTTTATTCAAAGAAATTGAGACATGTTGGCAAAGTTGTGTGAGTGTTACAGTGTAGCACAAATAATAAAAAACCCAGAGACAGAAATTGGGGTTCAACCAGAAAATCAGAAAAACAATGCAGTCAAGCCACTAGAGAAGTCTTGCCTCTACCAAGGCTGGGCAGCTGCAAGCTAAAGAAACAGCCTCTCTCTCCTCTCATTTCAAATTCCCTCTAATGTTGGGATTAAAGGCATATGACTCCCTGGTACTGGGATTAAAGGTATAGGCCTCCACCATAAGATTTAGTTCTGCATTGATTTTGTATAGCCCAGGGTGACCTTGAACTCACAGAGATCCATCTGCCTCTGTCTTTCAAATCCTGGGATTAAAGGTGTGTGTCACCATTTTCCTGACCTTTAGTGGCTTTAGTTTTGCCTCTGGTCTTCAGGCAAGATTTATTTAATATATATATTATACAAATAATATACCACTACGTTACAGGATAGGGGAATGTTCTGGAGACATTTCAGTTTCCTACTTGCATAACCAAGAAACCAAATTCAGATCTGAGTCTCCAATCTATATCTATTTAAAATTTCACTCCATGTCCTCTGGCCTCCATAGCACACTCCTGAGGGGCTATCAGAAATTAAGTCATCTTCTCTGTCCTTTTGAGTGCCCATGACTCTCTGCAGACATAGGTTAAACCTCCCATCTAAACCACATTCAATCCTTTGCTCCTTTTTTGGAAAGACGATTTTTAAACATTAATGACAGTTATGGAGATCTTGTAATTTATTGTTCAAGATGAGGTACTGCAAAGAACAAAGGGGACACTATTACTAATTATGCCCCCTTTTGTCTTTCGGCCTCCTTATCTTGTCTCTATCTATTCTCATTATTGTTGATTAGCTGCCTTGATATAGTTTCTTAGTAAAACCTTCCTTAAGGGCCCAACGGGGGCCTGGAGAGATGGATGGGCAGTTAAAAGCACTGGCTACCCTTTGAAAGGATTTGGTTCAATACCCAGCGTTCACATGGCAGCTCACACTCATCAGCTACAGCACCCTCTCTGACTTTCATGGGCATAGGCACACTCTATGTGGTACACACACACGCGCGCGCACATGAACAACACTCATACGCATAAAGTAAATATACTTTTAAATTTTAAAATACTAGTACTGTCTGTCACCAGGAATCCTGTAAAAATACTGAAGGAGAAAGACGCCACTGCATTCTCTCAAGGCAGAGTCCTTGACTATTTACTATGTATCCTTTTAGACATGTGAGAAATTATCAAAATAACTAAGGTTTCTGCCTCCATGGAACTGAGAGCTGGAAATAAACCACTTCATAGTTAGCAACTATGATTAGTTCTTTAAAAGAAGGGGGTGTGATACCAGGGAACCCAAATAACGGCCTGTCTTCATGTGAGATGTGCTGCTGTTGCTTGGGATTCATTGCTTGAGAGCACACGAGTTCAGGGGTCACCAAATGAGGAGCAACAGAAGGGAGAGGGAGGTGACCTTTCACACAGAGGAAGCCGAGTGTGAAAAAGGGCCTCAAGATGGAAAGAAACCCAGCCTTTCCACGGGGCCAGAAGAGAACCCTGTGATCAGAGAACAGGTGCACAGAAGGGGTGTAAACCGAAAGGGATCTGGAGGAGGCAGGCAGCGGCCATCAGAGAAGGACCCCCAGCTTCCAGGAGACGGTATACCCTGAGATAATTCTAGAGTTCCTTCAGCATGGATGAGATCAGTGAAGCAGCTGTCGGGAGTGCTTAGCCGAGACACTGTGGGGTAGTCGGATATTCTGAGCTTTCTGCTCTGGTTAGATGCAGGGTACGGTTAGATGCTTTCCTGTGGTCACACACGAGAAAGGAAGTGGCAGGGAGCGCTGGCTGAGATAGAAAAGGTCTGTGGTCACGGTACAAAGACAGGGTCTCAGCTGAGCTGACAACAAACATGCGAGACAGCATGACAGACACTCATGTATTGTTTTCACAAATACTTATTGAGCCCCTATAATGAGCTAGAAACTTTGATAGGTATTGAAAACTAATCATAATCATGATAGATGGAATTTATGCTACCAACAAAATTATATTTTACTTGACAAAATATCTGTCTTCCATATTTTAAGAACGATAATGAAAACTATAGGCCTGAAAAGCAGTAAGGAATCCAGAAATCAGAGTCCAGAGAAATCAAGATTAAGGATCCACATAAAGATGTTTGAAATTCCCAGGAAGGAAAAGGCAGGCTGTTCTGTTCCTTTTTAGGAGATGAGACTTAGCCCAGGAAGTGGTTGTCCTAGGGCTTCTGTTTGATTATTTAAATGAAAGAGACTGTTTGGTAGGCGAAGGAATCTCAGGGGGTCAATAAGGTCATCATTCACAGAAAATGCCGCAAGTGTGACCTGATGGTCACTATAGGAGGAGACTATTTAGGGACTGCCTTTGAAGAAGGGATATGTGGTCAGCACCCACAGTTTCCTGCAGCTCACGGATCTTCACACATAACACAAGGACGTAAACTCAAGAAGGCAGTCCATTGGAGAGAGGTGCTTGCTTGCTCAGCAATGCCCTCTCACGCTGCCTGGTTGGAGCCTGTCTCACAGCTCTGCCAGGTAAAGGGGTGGCTTCACTGGTCTGGGGAATGGGAGATCAATCTGTTGGCATATTCTCCTGCTCAATCAACTCCTGACCAGGCAGCCAAAGGAGTGTGCTAATCTTAGATTTCACCTCCTTCAGAGGAAAACAAATCTTTAATTTGTCTGTAATTTTGTTAGCTGATGTGTGAGCAAGTAGATTCTATTTTTAAAAAAATTGTGTATTTATTATCATTGTGTGTGTGTGCATATGAGTGAGTTTGTGTGTGTGTGAGTGTGTGTGTGATGGGGAGGGGGCATGTCTACACAGAAGTTAGAGGACAACCTTGTGGAATTGATTCTCTCTTTCCATCTCTATGTGACTCCCTGGGATGGAACTCAGGTCACCAGGCTCTTATGCTAAGTGCCTTTACCCGCAGAGCGGTTTCTTCCGCCCAGACTCTACCTTTCAATGAAAGTCTGATGGTAAAGTTTATTGGAAGGTTTTGTTAGCCATGAGACTGCTCTTTTTAGCACAAAGCCAGAGCTCTCAAAGAAAGAACATTCTGAAGTTTCTAGGAGGGCAGAGTCCTCCATTCTTGGTAATGGAGACCTGTCAAGGCTAAGAATGGCCATTCTTAAGAAGATTTACTGTGTAGGTGCTAATTTTAGATCCTTGGATGGCAGTAGCTATTTTTATAGCTATCTTCATTTCTGAAAAGAGAACCAGGATGTTCAAATAAGTGAGAGCTGTGTTTAATAATCCAAAGAAAGATCTTGTATCCATCATGACAGCCTAGATCATGTGACAACAGCAAACAATGTCTGGATCTTAGGCAATCAACTAATAAAAATTTAATTCCCTGTCACTACTTGAGTGTGAGCTTAAACATCTACTAGAAAGCTTGTTCTCCACTGCCATGGTCCTCACTCTGGGTCCAGGCTGACACATCAACTCTCACTGGAATGCTGACCATCACCATAGCAGAAGGAAAGTGTGTTCTTAGATTTGTTCAGAAACAACTCAGCTGGGAGTGTGAGTTCATATTTCACTGGTCACAGCTAACTTCAGCGGGTGGAAAATTCCATCCTACCATGTGGCTGGGAGAGATTTGGACCGTCTCTGTGCAGACTCAGCACTTGCTGTTGTGCTATGGAAGTGATTCTGATTCCTTTCCTCTGTCTCAGACAGCCATACCCTTTCCACTGGGCACAGTTTCTCTTTGCGCTAGGCAGTGTTCTCAACCTGCGGCTCTCGACCCCTTTGGGGGTCGAATAGCAGATATCCTGTATATCAGATACTTACATTATGATTCATAACAGTAGCAAAATTACAGTTATGAAGTATCAATGAAATAATTTTATGGTTGGGATCACCACAATATGAAGAACTATATTAAAAAGGTTGAGAATCACTGTGCTAGGTATTGGAATCAAGACTGAGGTTGACATAAGCAATCCAAACAGCTGAAAAAAAATTTGCTACCTATTTAATGCTCTTTATTGTTGGGCAGTTTCTTTTATTTTCCCAGAGTTAAATATTTGGGGCATTTGCATATGTTAATTTTTCCTTCCTTGTGACAGTATGGATTGGCAAAGGGACTTAAGACTATGAGAAGGCTTAACTATTATAGACCTAGGTATGTTGTCAAAGGCTCATCTGGAACATAAGTGCAAAGTACTGATAAGGGTATTCTGTCTGCGCCAGAGACATTTATCCCATGTACCATGGAAAAAGCTCCCCACCTCCCAGTCTGGGCTTAGGCTCGGGAAGTATTGTCCTACACGGTTCTCAAATGTCATCTTTGACCTTGGGGACACTTTGTCTTCCAGGACCTCTGACTTGGCTGCTTTGCTTTACTTTGATTTTTCATCAAATAACTTGGACTATTATTGACAAGAAATCCTAGGCTTCTTTATTTCTTCATCTGATTCATCCCAGCATTTTAGGTATAACAGAGAGAGAGAGAGAGAGAGAGAGAGAGAGAGAGAGAGAGAGGAGAAATATTATCTGAAAGAAATGAGATAACTGTTGAGAACTTACACAATAAGATATTAAATGTGTGTGTAAGCATATGTAAGTACTAGTGGGAGAAAATCCCAGCAACCCCAAAAAGCCTTAAGTGGCAGTTATTTTAACTAAGACAACTCTGCCACTGAGCCGAGGGCATGCAATCAGAGAGTTTCTGATTAGTACATTTTTTTCCTTTCTTATATTTCTTACTAAAGAAGTAAACTTAAAAAGTTAACTTAAAAAAATGAATCTTCCAGGCAGGCCGTGATTACTACTGTATTCAGTATAGAAAATTTTGAATGTTTACACATGTAAAATTTTTTCTTAGTTCTGACGGATTCCACAACCAAGCTAGTTTTTTTTTTGTGTGTGTGTGTGTGTGTGTCACCCCCAACCTATAAAATACTTCTGCCTCTTGCTGGACATAGGATTGTCACCTGAAATAAATGGCTAACCAGCTAAGGAAGATCAAACTCTCCTAGAGATAGGAAAAGGGTTAAAACTAAACAGTTGCGCCAGAGTCCACTCACTGAAGGGGGCTGCAATGTGTGTATTATGCTGCTCCAGGTGTAGGTGATCTTCTGCTACAGAGGAGGCTCTGGGCATGTGATTCTTTATGGGCCCCATCTTAGTTTATATTAATGTTGCTCTGACATGAGCCGCATCAAGGAGAAAAGGTTTAGCTTTCAGTTCAAGACACACATCATGGTGTGGGAAGTCAAGGAAGCAGTTGGGCTCATCACATCCATGATCAGGAAACAGAGGGGGAGGAATGCATGGCAACGCTTCGTTCATGCTCTACATTTTATCCACTCATGATCCCCTTCCCAGGGAATGATCCTGCCCTTAATTAAAGTGAATTTTCCCACATTAGCTAACATCAACAAGACAATCCTGCAGGCATGAACAGAGGCCCATCTTGCACGAGATTCCAGAGTCTCTCACACTGACAGCATTAACCATTGCAACTTCCATGATGATTTTGCAAAGAACACATCCTGCATATATGTATGTTTTTGGTGTCCTTCTGTATTTGTGTTGCTTTTATTGGTTAAATAAAGAAACTGCCTTGGCCTAGTTGATAGGGCGGAACTCAGGTGGGTGGAGTAGACAGAACAGAATGCTGGGAAGAAGGGCAGTGTGGTAGACTCCATGATTCTCCTGCCCAAGATGGATGCTGGTTAGACTCATGCCAGTAAGCCACAGTCAAGTGGCGATACACATTAATGGAAATGGATTAAACTAATATGTGAGAGTTAGCCAATAAGAGGCTAGAGATAATGGGCCAGGCACTGCTTAAATTAATACAGTTTTTGTGTGATTATTTCGGGTGTAAGCTAGCCAGGCAGGACGGAACAAGGGGCCATGCTCCCTTCAACATGTTTTGTCTGGACAAATGGTGAAGAGTTGCGGACAGAATTTTGTTTTCCATAGACTGTTTCTAGGCCTCTTGGTTTATGAACTGGACTTTATTTTCAGCAAGAAGAACAATGTGGATGAAGAGAAGCAAAATTATTTTATTCACCCCAGGTAATCATGCAACCTAAGTATCTCAGATTTTAAAGTACACATTCAATCATTGCTAATGATGGGCATGTTGAATGAGTTGAGATTTCAAATCTGTAGCTGGGACAAGAGTGAAAATGCTTCCTGGTTATAGTGCCATCTGAAGTTAATGTTGAGAGACAGGAGGTTTTTCCAGGGGAGTACAGCTATTTATGTAGTAGTGACAGAATGGTCCTCATACCTAGGGAAGGTCCAAAACCAAAGCACACAACTTGGGGAGGGCAGCAAATAGTATAACGAGAAGGAAAAAGAGACCCCTGCTTAGCAAGCTGTATCAGTCAAACCAGCTCTAGGGATCGGTGGGGTGATAGATTTAGAAGCCAGATCACCTTTACATCACTGAAGTTAATCTTGAAGGACATGTGTGGTCATTTCAGCCCCAGTGAGTGGGCAAAGAAGCATTGGAACAGAGTGTCAGCATGCTCCATCCTGAGTACATGTAGGTAGTTCAGGTGACATCCCCTGCAGGGGATGTTGTGTCCACCAGAGGGGAAACTGCAGGGAGGTCATGAGGACCTTTTAGATTATGCAAAGGAATTCACAGGTGACAGGTGTTGATATCACTTATTTAAAGAGATGATTGATATCAGATTTGTGGTTTATACCCATTCCTTGGCTATGGAAGGGTGGAAGAAAACAGATTAGGACAGAGACACCAGTTAGGAAATTTGCAGAAACGTAGTCCCCAGACGAAGTAGAGTAGTGGGGTTATGAGTCAATGAAAAAAGATGTAGAAAGTAGTTAAGACTAGTTCCAAGGGATTGGTGATTGGCAGGGGATGGTGTAGGGGACAGGAGATGAGTCCAAACTGAATCCTCCATTTCTCACTTGGGGGAGTGGAGAGAGGTGGTTTATTCAAGAGAATGGGAAGTAAAGGATAGGGCACAGGAGAGGGGCATAGAGCAAGGGAATCTTCTTTGGGGACACACATCTTCTTTTGAGATGTACAGTGGAAAGTTAGGCACTCCAGCCTGCTGCCCACTGGAGAACTGTGGGGATTTGGATCCCCAAGGTCACACTGAGACTTATTTAGACATAAGCAGTGGCTGAAGCCACAGCAGTGATGAGGTCATTCATGAAGAGCATGCCAACTACAATGACAGCCAAGACTATGACCCCAGTGGACATCAGCATCTTCTCTATGCCGAAGAAAAGAGTAAAAAAGAGTGGTCAGAGAAACGGGAGAAAGGTCAGGGAAGTGAAGAGTGATGGAATACCAAAGAGAAAGAGAGAGAGAGAGGAAATAGATCAAGTGAGCAGGGGTGGGGTGGGGGTGGGAGAGTGATCAAGCACATGAGAGAGCAAGTACATATAATGTGATAAATCAGGTGATGTAAGGGCTAAACAATTTTTCAATGGCCCTTCCCATCTAAGTTGTGTGTGTGTGTGTGTGTGTGTGTGTGTGTGTAGACATGCACATGCTTATAGTGCTCAGAAGATAACCTTAGGGGTTTGTCCTTTCCTTCTACTTACTTTGAGACAGGGTCTCTTGTTGTTAGAGGTTGTGTAAAGCAGGCCAACTGGCAGGCAAGTTTTCAAGGATTCTCCTGAAATTTAGGTCTTCAAACTTGCTTGACACGAGTTTTAGCAGTTGAGTGAACTCCTCAGCTACAGGACTAAAATGATGTAAAGGGAAGTTTGTAGAATGTTCCAGGAGCCAGAATGTAGGAAATCAAGTATGAGACAGCAAGCATAAACTATTCTATTCCCAGCCTATCCAAGGAGAAGGCTCTTTATTAGATATAAAAGAGACATATTAATCTCCACATGGCAGTAATTACCCTTTTTGTTTTTCAGACAATAGCTGCCTCTTGTAGTTTCTTTTTCTTCTATGCTGTGTGTCCGTCAGAACCCAGAGAGTCCCAGCTCAGAGACTGCAGCTTACAAGATGGTTCTTTTGACAAAAAATCCATGTGAGAGGAACATAAAGCCAAGGTTGTATCTGGGATGGCGGGGGTTTTCCTTTTCCCCTAAGAGGAAAGGCAACCAGGCATGCTTAGATAACAGTAGTGATGAACATGTTTGCTGTCATTGAAATCCAAGATGCATTCTTGCAGGTTGACAGCAGTGACAGGAAGGTACAAACACCTATCATCCCAACTTCCTGTTCACCAAATTCCAGGGGAAAAACCTTTCTGGAATTAAGATGTATCACTAATAATGATAAAAATAAAATAGGCTTTAGGTCTAACATTTGTCAATATTGTATTTAAGACGGTTTAGGAATGAGCAACACTGTGTAGACAGCACAGAAATAAGAGTTTAAAAAGCTGCAAAGCCTCAATTATTCAGTTTGGGTATGAGGAGTCATGTAATATTATCCTATATAACTGACTGTGGGTGTTACATAAATCGAGGAAAGAGATCGAGAACCCTGAAGAGTGGTCCATTCTCCATTTCCCACATCCTTGTCAATTTGGAAAGGATGCAACAAGAAAACAGGTTTTCATTTTGGGACAAAGAGTCTTCATCTGCTGGATCCTGTTTCCCGTCTTCATACGAGCAGGAGTTATTCTTCTCCTTCAGGACTGGTAGGAAGGCTTCCGAGACCTGCTACACAGGAGGCTGCTCTGATGTCAGCTCTCCTAGGTTCTTAGGATGAAGTTAATTGTTAATCTTGAAGAGAAAATTTCAGTTTTGCAAGAGTGACCAGATTTAGGATCACCAGCCACACAGCCGCCTGACGTGATGTATTTCCGAGAGAGTATGGAACACTTATCATTACCTATGAAGTATTTTCTTTCCCAAAACTAACAAATTTAGCTTGAATCCAATCAAGCTTCTGGTCTTTACTTTTAGACTAGAGGAAAAACAGATCCAAAAGCTAATATGATGGAAAGCATTTTGACCTGGACTTCTTCAAAAGGTAGTCACTAAAACAGCAAATCTTCCTGCAGGGGCTGGAGAGATAGTTCCATGGCCATGAACATTTTCCATGCAGGCATGAGGACCTGAGTTCAAGTGTCTGCATCCACGAGCAACAATGCAAACTGTGACTGTGTGTGTTTCTGTGTCCCATGTTTTAGGGACAGAGAAGAAGACAGGGAGACAGCTGACTGCTACCATAGCCCCAGGTTTGGGGAGTCACCATGGCTTCTGGAAATAAAGCAGAGTGTAATACAGCAAGACACCTGACATCTTCCTCTGACCTCTGTATGTGTGCATCTACATATGATGTACACACATGAGCTCACATATCATACCATATCTTGTACACACATACACACACACACACACACACATACACACACTCACAGTTCATATGGGAAGGATTGGTGTGGAGTGAAAGAGACAAGAGACCCAGCAATGAAGCATAACCTGCCAGCCCTCATGATCTGAAAATAATCTATAAAGTATAATTTGAGACAAGTTGGAAAATATTTGAATATGGGCCAGTTATTAGATGACATAAAATTGTTTATGTAGACTAATGCTTTTTAGTTTTAGAGCTTCAGGCAGAAATAGTACCAAAGTGTCATAATATGCACAATAAATTAATTTAATCAAAAATGGAAATTCACACATACACACACACATATATAAAATGTGAGGAAATCTAAAATAGAATGGCAAGATGCTAATAATTACTGAGTCTAGATAGTGAGTATGAATATGTTCATTGTACAAATTCCAAAACTTTCCTACAAACATGCTTGAAAACAATAACTGTTCAATAGAAAACTGAAAAAAAATATCACTTAGTCAGATGAGACTTATTAAAAGAGTAAGTTCAGAAATAGAATACCAATGCAGTAGCAGGATATTTTGCATGCATATTAACATGGACTGTGAAACAGAAGATGTACAAGACCAAGAAGGTTTTCCTATACTATAATCAAATTTTATGACCTAAAATGTGCTTGGGAAAGCAAGATTTTATTTGGTGGTTCCTTGAACCCCCCAGATTTGCTGTGTTTATTTTGAAGACTAGCTGGGTGCTCACTCTGCTGCTGCCCTCCTTAGATTGTTGTCTCCTCCTCCTCCTCTTCTTCTTCTTCTTCTTCTTCTTCTTCTTCTTCTTCTTCTTCTTCTTCTTCTTCT
>LOEQ01003769.1:23889-33923 GCA_001685075.1 Bramus lutescens
CTCCAATAACGACACAGAAGCTTTGTATTAATTATGAAAGCTTGGCCTTAGCTTAAGCTATTCCCAAATAGGACTTAACACTTCAATTAACCCATTTCTATTAATGCCCATTTTACTACAAGGATGATTACCTCTCCTCAGTACTGTGTGTCTGACTTCCTCTGCATCTGGCTGGAGAATCTCCTGCACCTCAGATGCTTTCCCAGAGTTCCTATCTCTGCCCAGAAGTCCCACCTATCATCTCCTGCCTCACTATCAGTCTTTCAGCTCTCTAGTAACCTTTCAGAAGGTGCCTGAGGCAGATGAGGTAAAAAGAGACACATCTTCACAGTGCACAAAGGATTATCCCATCAATGCACAACACCATCTTCAATGTCAGGCATCCATCCACGATGGGGGGTCAAGGCCTGAAGCACAGCTACTTTGGGCCAGGTTCAGACACAGATGTGCACAAATACATGTAAACCCCAATGCATTGTTGTGCATTTGCCTCAGCATATGAGAGAATACAGAATGATATTGCAAAGGAGCTGTCTCTTCCCTTCATCCAATTGAAGCCCTCTCTAGAAGTAAAAGATTAAACATTGTAATACAGGTAGGGAAAATTTTTTATTATTCCTCCATGACAGTGGAATTATCTCTAAATCCCTGATGGCTTTGTGTAGAGCTTCCTCTGTACTCTGTCCTCATTTCCAGGTATTTTGTGTCCTCCTGTGACCCTCACATCGTTGGTGCCCCCACCTTGTTTTTTTTCTGTGGTTTTCTAGATGTCCTTTTCTTCTGTACTTTCGTATTCTACCTGTACCATTCTTACTGCTTGTAATGTCTCTTATTCCTTTTTTCTTCTATTTCAAGAGAACTGCTTCAGTTCTCCCATAAAGTATCCCTGTTTTTCATGAGAAACTATTTGTTTTTCCTCAAGTCATCAATTTCCTTCATTCATCAGGATTTGTCTTTGTGGCCCAACACCATTCTTTCCCATCCTTATTCTGTTATGAAACCACAGTGGGACCATGACATCCGTGGCTGTAGCTCCATGCCATGCACAGTGTTTGGCACACAGTAGGCTCCCATGGAGTGTTCGCTAGTTAGATGAATTAATGGCTGTATACACGAGTGAAATGAGACTGGATATCTCTATTTTCTGATGATAATCCGCCTAACCCCAGGACAGTAGAGTCTAAAGACCAAGTCACGTGCTAGTCATGCTGTCCAACATCCACTCTTTGTCTCCTGGCTGCAGATCTGAATTGTATTATTTCTCAAAGGCTATTAAGAAGCCTTCAGAGAAAGCACATGAAATTACCTCCAGTGCTGGCTCGCAATAATGTCCTTTTGTTCTCTGATAGTCTCCAGTTGACAGCTATCAAGGTTGTTCTAATTTGTGTCAAACAGGCCATCTACAGGGAACATTTTGGAATGGGGAAGGTTCAGGAGATAGAAAAAAAGTAATGAATATAAAGTGTAAATGCCATACTACAGTAATAGAGACATAGAATAACAGCAAGGGAGATGTGACCTTCTGGCCAGAAACTCGATCGTGAACCATTTGGAGAACTTGAGAAAATTGGATCAGCCTCAATAGTCACAGAGTAAACATGGGAAGTACAATCCAGTCTTATTAAACATAATGCACACTTAATGCATAATTTTATTGCAGCCAATTTCATGCTAGTGCTTTAAATGAAGCTGGGTTTTCTTCCATTGCTCCAGTCCACTACCATTAGTGCCTCTTAAGAGAACAGCAAGACCGGTCAACTGTCACTGGGTTGGTCTCTTCCCCAGCCATACTTTCTGCTTCATAGGTTCCCCCTGTTCCCACAGCTTGTACTGAGATTGTGTCTCCTTCCAGTCCAGTTTTTGAAGCACTACACTCTTTTGGCAAGTCGTTTGCATATGGGAACGTGCTAGTCTTCCCATTTTATGCCAGCATGTAATGCAGTGAACTTCTGCTTTGCTAGGATGTTTGTCTAGATCCCAGACCCAGGGGTTGGGGTTTCTATTAGCCATAAATTCACTCCGGGGCAAGAATAGCATCTGCATGGTAATGAGGGAGAAGAGAGAAGCGATGCAACTCATAATATATATCACCTCTGGCTCTTGATGCTTATTTTTTTCCTGTCAATATTAATTTCAGAAAATATACTCTCCAGCCATTCTCGTTGTCTCCCTTTGCAATCTGGTCTTCATACGTCTTCAGACAAAAGGGAGAAGGTGCGATCTTGGATAAATATGAAACCTCTGAGCCCAGTGACCGACTTAGGAGTGTTTATTCTGTGTTACCTTCGTGTGTGTGTCATGTTTCTTCACCTCTCAGCCCCCATGCCTTCTATAAAACTAGGGTCATAATCATCTGTGAGCAGATGCAGGCAGGCTGCAGAAGTGCTTTGTAAACCTGAGAGTGATTTGCGTTTGTTATTGCAACTAAAGAGAAACAGTCAGTGTTACAGATGACGAACAAGCCAAATTCTGCCAAAGCAGTAATTCTTTCCATAACCTGATAGACATTCAGTTTCTAAAGACATCAAAATATGCGCTGGATAGGTGTGTAATTCTTCCACATAATTCTGAGTTCTCCTCTCTAAAAATCAAAATAAAAGTCAAATTCTCAAACAGAAACAAAATTTCTGAAAATGTCTTCTATCTGCTGTGGGACGAGAGCAAATTAGAGCCACGAAGGCATTCATGGCAGACGGTCCTCACAGATCTCTGGGGCTCTTTAAATCCCACACAAAGCTCCACTTTCCCACTGAACAGCTCACGCCCCACAGGACTCCCTTGAAAGTTGCTGCTTTGCCAGAGCCATGAAGAAAGAGCTCCGGGAGTGGGGTGTGTTGTAGCCTCAGAAGGGGTGCTCCTGGGTGGCCACAGGAGATCCAGAAAGGAAATTACTGATCTGCACTCAGAATCCTGGATTCATCGGGATTGCAAAGAACAGCTACGGTGGGAAGGAACTGCTCCAGAGAGTGTAGATATGGATCCCAGCCAGAGTTTTCTATGGTTCTTAAAACCTACCCATGTTGTAAAGAGACCAGTGATTCGGTGGTGTATTCTGCTTTGGCTGTTCAAAACCATAAACAGCATAAACAGATGTCATTTCAGCACAGGATAGAGTTGGATGCTGTGTCCCTGGGGAAAATAAACCCAACTTGGGGAAGCCAGAGCAGCCACAGGCTACAAAGTCCCTTAGCTTCTGGTACAAATAGTATTCTGCATATTTATTATTATTAGTATTCTTATAATTGTTTTAAAATTCCCAATGTGTGTGGTGATTTTCTCAGAGTCAAACTATGACAGAATACCCAACTGAAACAACTTAAAGAGGAAAAGATGTTTTCCATCACGCCTTTGCTTTGTATTTCTTTAAGGTGGAGGTCTCATGTAGCCCAGGCTGGGCTTAAACTCACTATGTAACTGAGAATGACCTTCCATTCCTGATTTTCCTGCCTCCATTTCCCTGTTGCTTGATGCACAATATTGTACCATATCCAACAGGAAAGAATTTCTTCTGGTTCATGGTCAGAGGCCGTCTGGTTCCGTTGCTTCCACGCTGTGAGTGGCAGAAGACTGTACATGCCAGGGAACACTTGCTAATGCATAGTGGCTCAGTTGAGGGTGGGTTGGAGGCAGAAAGTAGAAGGGCAAGATGGAGAAAGGAAAAAAAGAAGAAAGAGGGAGAAGGAGGGGCCATGGCCCCAGTGATCTACTTTCTCCAGTTAATCCACACTTACCAATATCCTGTTCAGCTACAAACTCATAAGTCTGTTAATCCACTAATGAAGTTAGTACCTTCATGATTCAATTTCTACACAGCCCCTCAAGGAAGCCTTTAACATGTGAGCCTTTGGGCCATTTTGTATCCAAATCACAAGATTCACTGGTTGTTCACCAATATCAGCTTATCCCAGGATATAATTTGCTGACCCTGTGCCAAGCATCAGGAATGCAGAGATGCTCCTACATTTGAAGGATTTGTAATCTATCCAGATGTGAAGTACCATCATACAAGACAAAGTGAGATGAAATTCAAAGTCAGAGGAGCTCAGGCAGAGAGACAGAGATAAAGAGGGAGACAGAGAGGGAGCAGTCACTATAAAACATGGAAAGTTATAGAAAGTGTATTTTATCCTGTATCAGGATTAGTTATAATTATATTGTGAAGATGATGATAATCTTTGAAATCCTTTCCAGATGTGAACTGCAATTTAGAAACACCTGTCCAGCACATTCTACGTGGTCTTGGACACAGGAACTCTCTATTCAAATGTATATTATCCATGGTTCAGAAGCTGATGTGGAGTCTGCTGGTAACGATGCTGTGGCTAATGAGGACAGCGTAAGATAGCCCCTTACCCGAGCATCTGGTGGTGAACAGAAAGGACCTGTAGAATCTGGAGTGTTCATAAACTGAATTTTCATTGGCAAGACACCAACTTATCCTTGTCACCCTTGCCACTTTTTTGTATATTCTTGGAAATCTTTGTTCTGTTGGTTTTACTCTTCATTCTCTTCACCTTGGTCATCCCCTTCATTCTTTTTCCTTTGTACTTCTAAATTGAAGTATACGTCACATAGCATAAGAATGATACATGAAACCATTTCAAGTTATATAGCTTAGTGGGTTTTTGTACACGCATGAAATTGTACAACTGCAACCATTAGTTTCATCTAATTCCAGAACTTTCTTTCTCATGGAACCCTTCTCTTCCCCAAAAGTTCATGATTTAGTGATCACAGGCTAAAACACTCTGCCTAGAGGCTCACCAATCTACTGTTTCTCTATGGATTTGCTTATTCGAGATTATTTGTGGAACTAGAATAATATTGCCTCAGTTTCTTTGCTCTTGGTGTGATGAAAGACACTGGCAAAAGCAACTGAAGGGATAAAGGCTTTGTTTAAGCCCAGTGTTCCAGGTTACAGGCCATCATGGAGGGGACATCAAGGCATCGGGAGCTTGTGAGAATGGGTTACATTTAATCCACAGCTAAAAGGGGATAGCAATAAATTTATGTGTGATAGTGCTCTGTTGATGTTCTCTACTCTTGTTCTTACTTAGGGAATAGTCCCACCTGTAGTAACCAGATCTTCACATCTTAGTTAATGTAATCAAGTAAATCCCCACAGTTGTGTTCAGAGGCCTGTTTTCCAGATGATTCTAGTTTTTTTTGTCAAATTGACATTGAACAATAACCTTCACAAATACAATACAAATTTCTATGTTGTTCTGTTACTAAGTGTCATATTTCCAAGATTCACTTATGCAGTAGTATGAATAAAAATTTCCACTCTTTATGTGGTCAAATAACATATAGTCCATTTGGGTTACTCATTTATCAGTTGATGGACTTTGGGCTGTTACTAGCCACACTATCTGTTGTGTATCTATTACCTCTGCACTGAAACACTCCCTTAAAGCTAAGGAAGTAAACAAAACAAGTCCCAGGAAGTTCTTGATACTAATTAGCTTCACATGGCCCCTCCCCAAAGTAATACTGACAGTAACAACTGTTGGGCGGACAGAAGAGACTTTCAGGTTGATCAACATGCCTGCAAGTTGTTCGGAGTTCTCCGGAGATGTAGTTTTCTGGAGTTGCCACGCATTATGGGATAAGATTTTTGGTGAGGCAGTTGCCCTAGAGTCAGCCATACACCTCTAACTAATTCCTCACTCATGTTCCCATAAATAGCCCTAATAAGCTCTCCGGTTTACTAAGCCTTTGGTGAAATCATTTCTTTGGTGCTCTCTCTAGGGAGTGAAGAGGTGTTCGTTCAGTTCTTCCCAGAAATGTTACATAATACTGCTGAACTGCCTGCCTGCAAGCTTTTGTGTTCATGGGCTAAAGTTACTATCTACCTCTAAAATGATCTTGTGTCTTTGTAAAAATTCATCATACATTTTGATTAACATACATACACTCACCTAAGAGATTCAGGAGAAAGACACCATGCCATCTTTGATAAGGGAATAAGGAAACTAGCATCCAGTTAACTAGCTTTGCTAATTGTGTTTCTCTGCAATAATAACTATAAGTATTCAGCAAAAGAAATCACCCACATGAATGAGTCTGTATTATTGTTTTCATTTGCCCATTCTTCTCTCAAACTAAGAGTATGTTCCATGCAGAGATTTATATGCAGCCAAAATCTCAGTGAGTGTATAAATGTGATATTCCTGATAAGGAAGGATTTAGGGCTTTTGGAAAGTTGTAACAACAGTGTTAATTTTATAGACACAGCTAAGAAGGCAAGCAGGAATATGATATCTTCACAAACAGCATCAATGGTCAAAGAAGATAGACACAATTTATACAACCTGTCCATCATCTGGATGAAATCTGTAAATATAGTGCTACTTCATGTGTTTATTTTAATATTATAATTCTGAATTTTTTATCTATTTAAAATTGTCTTTCTATAGTTTTTTATAACAATAAACCAGGAAAATGGTACAGACAAGAATACACCTGATCTCTATGACTAACATTCTAAGGAATTCTGGCAAGAAGTCTTCAAACGGAGAAAATACTATGTGTTGTAGATTACTTAGTTTATCCATCCTCCTATCTTTCATAAAAAAATAATTACCCTAGTTAGTTAACTGGATGCCAAGTTTTTTGTTCCCTCATCTCAAATGGCAGGGTCTCTTTCTCTGTAGTCTCCAAGTGAGAGCAAGTATGTTAATTACATGTACGATGGGTTATTTTTACAAAGGTGCAAGATCATTTTGTAGGGAAAGAGCAGTATTTAACAAATATTCAAAATATATCTCCATGTCCATCTCTAAAGACATGCATAGTTGTGTTACCCTGGACTTTGGGGGAAATGATTTTAAGGATCTTAAGGAAAAACTAATCATGATTTTACAGCCTGGCACTCTGACCTGGAGAAGTGGGAAGGGAAGACGAAGCTCTTCTCAAACATGCAGTTTTGACTGGAAACCTGTGGGAGAGAGCCTAAGCAGGAAGAAATTCGCAGTAAAGAAGGGTTAAAAGCAAGACAGAAGAAAAAGAATGGAACAAAGGAAGCACAAAAAGTCATTGCAGTGACAGTCTATTCAAAGTGCTGGATAGCGTGAAGAAGATAGAAGAGGTTAGCAAATATGCTTAGAGGTAGTCACAGGCTAGCCATGGTTGCTACCACAGTCTACATCACGTGCGTCTCTTTTACACCCTTATTCTGTGTTACTTTTTTTTCTTTATTTCTGTGGTAAAATACTATGATCAAGACAACTTAGAGAAGGACGAGTTCATCTGGGGATTATGGTTCCAGAGGGTTAGGGTCTATAATGACAAGGACTACATGACAACAGACAGCAGACTTAGCAGTTGGAGCTGGAATTTGAGAGCTGAGGGCTCATATCTCAAACCACAAGCAAGCAGAGAGAGCAGACTGCATAGCACATGACTGTGAAACCTCAAATCTCACCACTAGTGACACACTTCCTCCAGCAAGGTCATGCCTTTTAGGCTTCCCCCAAACAGTGCTTCCAACTGAGGATCAGATCTATGGGGACATTCTTGTTCAAGCCACACCACTTACACACAGGAATCATTCACTCATCATATGGTTATGGCTCCACTACCATCTTTTAAATCTCTTCACCCAAGATCAGGAACCGATTAAATAAGGTCCATACCTTATGTGCTTACATGCAAAATTTGCTCAACTTATCTATTACATTGGAGCAATAAATAGATTCTTTTCGACTACTTCCTGTCCTGGCTCTTCATTCTCTTCCTTCCTCTATAATTTTCCCTCCTCTGAGGCCAGGATTTTGATGTGTCCTGTAATTCTTTCATGTGTTTCCCAGGACTCAAACTTTGTTGTTCACTGTGTCTTTGGGATATTGCCTATGATTCCTTTGCTCTGGTCCTGGGGACCTGATTGTTAAGGAATATTTCTTTTAGTTTATTATTTCACATGAGATATTATCCAGTGCCTCATGGTGATAGTTAAGTATTGCATGATTTTATTCAGAGGTATCTATCAATATCTTCTTTTTTCTCATACATACCTACACCATACCTTTTTCAGATGACTCCAAAACTTATTGTTTATCCAAGTCTGTGTCTCTGCTAGTGTGTAACACATACATGCACATATATTCATACTTGCATAATTACACAAGTCATTAACAGACTTGCAACAGACATGGAAAAAAAAACCCTTAAGAATGATGGAGAAGACAAAGCTGAATCTGAATTTCCATGGTATGAGCTCACCAAAAACCAAGTGTATAATCTTGGTGCGAGCAGAAAGAGGTAAATCATGAGTTTATGCAGCAGTTACTGAGTCATCTCCTGGCTGCTGGCAGATCTAGGTGTGGTATACTGCTTGCATTTTTGGAGTTTCACGTCTTGTGAGAAAATAGACATTAAACAACTGTAGTCATAGGAATAGGAAGCAATTTTAAAGTGTGCCAAGTTCCGGATGGGGGAAGAACAGAGAACAAGGAGACAGATAATAGAGACATCATTTAGATGGGATGGTCGGAGGAAGCGTCTCTCGGGAGGTGTCTGAAAACAGAAGGGCAGAGCCAGCAGAAGTCGGTGAGGACAAGGGATCCAGGCAGAAGGACCAGCATGGCAAAGGCCATGTTATGGAGCGTGAATGTTTAGACAGTTTAAAGAGCATTATAAAATGTGGATTTAGTGGATAATTATCATTTATTTCAGGCTGCTCATACAGCCACAATATGGTATAAATATTACATCATCCTTTGCAGGTAATCTGTTTAAATGATTACAGATTGAGTTTTTATTGGAATGTTACGAAAGGAAGTGTACTTGTAACAGGAAAGTCGAGGTGATGGCATGGAAAGGACAAAATACCAGAAAGAAGGAAGGAAGGGAAAGCAATAGTTAGCCAAGATTTGCTATGCTATAGTCATTGTGTTTGGAAAAAAGCACATCCTTTTTCCATCCTGTCTGTGTCACGTTCCTTAATGGGGGGAGT
The DNA here is from genome assembly GCA_001685075.1 of Bramus lutescens. Taxonomy (NCBI): domain Eukaryota; kingdom Metazoa; phylum Chordata; class Mammalia; order Rodentia; family Cricetidae; genus Bramus; species Bramus lutescens. The sequence goes on from LOEQ01003769.1 coordinate 32,846, forward strand.
TCGTTCTGTTAGACAGAAATGGAGAATGATTGAGGTTTACTAACCGACATAATTAATAAATGATAGGGCCAGCTCTAATTCTGTCTAGTGGGTGACAGTGCCTTTAACTACGCCACTGTCACAAGGCCACTATTTTAAGATCCCCAAGGCTGTCAACGGCTGGGAGGACAAGGACCTATATGTCCATAACACAAAGACTAAAGGCAGAAAGTGCCCTTTAGGGTCCAAAACTTTATTTGAAGTGCTGTCTTTGGAGAGAGTGGAATTTAAGAGCTCCATCACGAAGGAGACACTATCAAGCACACAGACTGGGGAGCAGTAGTCAGTAGATGGTCTTACCCAAATGTGTGTCTAGGAGATTCGCTGGAGAGTCAAGGAGTGAGGAGCTATGGTGGCTGTGATCTCTTGGCTTCAATGGTCTCTGCCTGAACCTAGCCATGTTACTGTTACATGCCGAACCTAGCCATGTTACTGTTACATGCCGAGCCTAGTCATGTTACCGTTACATGCCGAACCTAGCCATGCTACTGTTATATGTCCAACCTAGTCATGCTACTGTTACATGCCGAACCTAGCCATGCTACTGTTATATGTCCAGCCTAGTCATGCTACTGTTACATGCCGAACCTAGTCATGCTACTGTTACATGCCGAACCTAGTCATGCTACTGTTACATGCCGAACCTAGTCATGCTACTGTTACATGCTGAACCTAGTCATGCTACTGTTACATGCTACTATTTCTAGATGACAGAATGTTAGTTTTCGTCCTGGAGGCTAGCATGTCCTTTGCCAAGGTCCTGAGGAATCTGGTGTTTTGTGAAGTTCAGGCTCCTGGATCATAGGTGATCTTTTCTCCCTCTGATTCTACATGTCAGAAAGAAGATAAGTTCTATTAGACCTTAATCTCCAGGGCATTAACCTCACTCATGGATTAATCAACCCCGTCATAATCAAAACTCTCCTAATGCTCTAACATTAGGAACTAGGAATTTCTTCCTTCCTCCCTTCCTTCCTTCCCTCCTTCCTTCCTTCCTTCCTTCCTTCCTTCCTTCCTTCCTTCCTTCCTTCCTTCCTTC
>LOEQ01003769.1:63205-73706 GCA_001685075.1 Bramus lutescens
CTATCTATCTATCTATCTATCTATCTATCTATCTATCTATCATCTATCTGTCTTAGTCCTGTTGCTGAGGAAATACTAGAAGCTCCATTCTCTTTCTCAGCATTGCTCTGGCCTTTGGAATTGTATTTTGTGGATTTTTGTTCACCACTAGCCATCTATTCTTCACAGGGTTTGCCTCTGTAACCCCTCGCTCACCTGGATTGATTTGGCTCTGCACTGTCTCCTGTCTCCATCATCATTCATTATGGATAACACAGCCTTACCAATTCCCAAACTTCTATCTCTTCTAATATTTCCCTGTAATGTCAGACATCAATGGCTCAGGATGCACCTCCATTGCCCATTATTTATCTTACATTCACTTATGGCTAAATCAAGACTCTCCACTTTGTCTTACCCCTCTATGATACTCTGATCCTTTTCAAAACTTAGAAATCACATTTATTTCCATTTTCTTCCTATTTCCTAAACCCAACACAAGAGCAGGTCTTGGCACCTTCACCTTATCTCATCATTTTCATCTAATACTTGAGCCATTGTTCCTCTTGCGTGGATTGCAAATGTCTATCAATCTTACTCCTTTGTTCTTCCCTCTTCTTCCAGGCCAGTTCCTTAGGCAGTGACTAGCGTTCTTGCTAAGATGCATCATGTTTCCTTCTCTTTAAATCTTTCCAGATGCTTCTGTTTTATCAAGAATAAAGTCAGGCCCTTTCAAAGGTTTACAGACACTACCTGACCTGGCCTCTGAGTGCCTCTCTGTCTTATTTTCTCCCTCTTTCTCCTTTGATCAACCTTGCTCTGTGGACCTTGTCTTTCTTTGCTTTTGTGCTTGTTTTTCTTTCTTCCAATACACCACACCCACTGCTGCCCCTGGCTCTTTGCACTTCTTATTCCCCACACCCACAGGGCTTTTGGCCCCAGTGCAGAACCCTTAACCTTAAGAAGTACAGAGCATTTAAAAAGCATCGAGCCTCAGAGCTAGAAGCACTGGGGCTCTTTACTGGGCAAAGTGAAGCTCAGCAAGCTGAGGGCCTTATGAAGTTCCATAGAGTAAGTGACCAAGCTGAGAACTCTCCCTCATCACCAATTTCCTTCCGTTGGAGTTTTCTCTTTTAGAGAAACTAATTGTTCTGTGTATTCTCACTGTTTTGATTCACTACAGGTATAATTATATTTAAATAATGGCCTAACTCTCCTGAAGAAATTAGAAGCTCACATTTCTTGTGTGCTCCCACCCCACCCTATCCACTCAATACAAATTTTCCAAGGATGAAGTGGGACAGAGTAAAGATGGGGATGGCTGGAGAGGTGATCACATTTTTAATGACAACGAAATTTGGACCCTTTTTCTGAGGTCGTTGCGATTCACCCTGTGTTAACTCAATTGTCGTGCAGCTTTTTTGGGGCAGCTCCCAGGGACCATTGCACAGATGCAAACACCGAGCTCGCGTCTCCTGGTCATGCCATAGCCACCAGCTCCTTTTTTACACGGAGAACCGGTGACTCCACTGTTCGGCTTTGAATCCGTCAATGGCTTTCTTCACCAGAAGCATGAATGTCGGTCTCCTTGAGCAGATTCCACAGCTCCGCATCCTCCACGCTTTCATCATGAGCTTCACCCACTCATTGTTTCTCCTTCCGGTTCCTTTACCACACCGACTGTCCCCGTTGCCCAGACCTTCCCGCCACAGCGACACATGCGTCCTGCTCACTGTCTGTCATCTCTGAGGCGTCTGCTCACACTGTTACTGCTCTGAGTGCTCTTACATTTCTGGTCGTAACAAGGAGCAGGTGACACAATATCTGTGCAACCTGGGGGCGGGGGAGCGTTCCTAGGCAGCCATTTTCCTAGCCAGTATCTTGGGCATCTTGTGCATGACCCAGCCAGAGACCTCGCCAACATCACAAGGGCTGTTTATTGTTGCCCTTCTCACCACTCTGCTGGATTTTGAGCTCTTGATAGACAAGAATTGTGTCTTATTCTTTTTGTTCTCTATGGAACGCAGTTCAGAATTGGGCACGTGGTAGTAACTGAAAAGGTGTTGGATGAATGAGTAACGAGTGGATGTGACTGACATGCTGGCAAGGGGCAAGAGCAGCCTCCCCAAAGAATATTTTAATGGATTCTCATCTGCCACCGCCTCAACCACGCCTCTTCCAATCCGACTGATATTTCACAGACTTTACAATAATCTCTCCCCAGGGTTCAGGAGACCAATTACTCTTGCCAGGCTCGTTCTGGCAGGCACTACCCCTGGCTCTCTAAAGGGCCTCTTGAGCCATCTATGAGGTCCCAAACATGAACACATGCTAGGCGATTTCACAGCCATTTGTTTACCACAGTGTGCTCATTCTGAATGCCATGCACAATGGCTTCTAGATGTTGAGGTGGCTTATGGATATTTTAAGATAGATGGCATATATCATTTAGAAAGAACTCTTTCCAATTTATCATTGCAAATTATACCTTTGCTTTAAAAATAATTTAATTTTAAAAGTCAATTAATTGAACGGGAAAAATACAAGTTTGCACAGTGACGGTGGGTGGCAAAATCCTTGACGAGTTACCTGAGCGAGCAATGACGGGGAAATAGCTGATTTCATTCATTTGATCATTCACTCGTGTATTCATTCATCAGATTTTTATGGCACCTGACATGCCGGATCTTACTTAGTGTTAGATTGATTCCAGGGATGAGTCCTTTGTCTTGGTCCTTCTTCTTTAAATTTTAGAATGCTTCTCCAAGCGCTTTGCACATGCTAGACAGATATGCTCACACCGATGGGGATTGACAGGGTGGGGTGAGAATGGTGTGGTTTCATTGTGAATAAAGGAGAAACCATATGCATGTAAACGTATGTGTGTGTACATACATGTGAGTGTGAGCCGGGCTTACAGTTTTGTTTCTAATCAACAGAACATGTTGGAAGGCATATACCCATACAAACACAAACATACCCATGGGCATACATACAGACATGTACAAACAGACAAGTTTAGAATTGCTAAGATATATTGTATAGGAAGCAAGCATATCTAAAAAATACCTTGTTGAAAGACAGGTAGTGAGTAAGAGGAGGAGAGCTGACATTGATGCCTATCATAATTAGAATTTGGGCTTCATCTCTACATCTTGGGACTTCCTATTTTTTTCTGTAAAATGAGAGGATTGTATTGGATTGGCAACAGATAGTAGATTCCTTTACCAAAGGAATTTAGAGAGAAAAATTCTGAGAAGAACATCCTGGTTGAGTAGGAAAACATTTTGAAGGATTAGTCATGTCTAATATCCATTTGGGAGGAGAGGTTGAATGATTAATTATGTCTGGTACAGGAGTGAGAGGGAGGAAGGGTTTCTTAGTTGCTTGTCTATGGCTGTGAAGAGACAACACAATCAAGACAACTCACAGAAGAAAGGATTTATTGGGGGTACAGTTTCAGAGGGTGAATATATGGCCATCATGGCGGGGCACATGGCAGCAGTCAGGCAAGCTTGGTGCTGTAGCACTAGCTGAGATCTTACAACCGAGAGAGAGAGAGAGAGAGAGAGAGAGAGAGAGAGAGAGAGAGAGAGAACTAACTGGAAATGTATGGGCTTTGGAAACCAAACATTCAAATCTATGAGCCTGTGGGGGCCAATCTCATTCCAACCACCACAAACAGGACCATTATTCACACACTAAACTTAGTGTTTCTGAGTTCAACCACATTTTCCTAGTGGATAAGCGGTTAACATGGCCCAGATGGCCGAATGGTAAGGATAGGGAAATACCTTCTATACAACCACACAGGGCGTGTGGTAGGCAGCGTCTCAGGTGTGCCCCCTTCCACCAGGATTCCTTTAGATTTATGCTGTTGGGTAATTCTCTCCCTTGACTGTGGATTGTATTGATCTTTTGACTTCCAACATATACAATAGAGGAGAAACAGTAGAGTATTATTTCCAAGGGTTTCTTTTTAAAAAGTGTAACTCTTTTCCCCACCGTCATCTCCTTCCTTTCTCGCTCCCTCTCCCTACCTCCTTGTTTAAAATGTTCAAGAGAGAAATCTAGAAAGTAAGAAAATGATGTCCCTGACAGGCAACAAGGGTGTGAGACCTTCCCACGGCCTTGTGAGCGAGCTTGGGCATGGTTCTTCCCCCAGATGAACCCTGTGTCAGCTGATGTTTCGACTGTACCAACTTTTGAGGTGTTAAACCAGAAACATCTGGCAAATATGACCTGGATCTCCAACCCACAGAAGCTGGGTTTTAAGCAGATGTTTTAAGTTGGATTTGGAGTTTTGGTGTGTGACTGTTTAGTGAAAACGTAAACAAATTCAGAACTCTGGGTCTAAAGATCACTAAGGTGAATCTTGACCATTAATATGTTGGACTGAAATCCACTCTTGGAATATGAAGGATTACTTCAAGCTCTGATTTGCCTATGACTGTGTCAACGTCCTCTTGACATACAGAGACCTGGTGTCCAGGATGCATTCAATGATGAGTTCCAAGCTTCCATTCCTGTGTCCACTTGGATATAGATAGACAAAAGGATGTCTAATTGACTCCTCTCTGGCTGATGGCTCTGAAATTTTTCCTGGTTCAGTGTCTACTTTTTGTCTTATTTTAGGCTCAAACTACAAATGTAATCATTCTCTACTCTCTCCCACTCACTGTATCTTATTCTAGAATCCATACCGCTTCCTTTCTAGGATTTCATACCTGATTAGGGTAATAGCTTCCGAATCATTTTCTTATTTGTCCCCAGATATCTGTCTGTGCGCTATCCATTTTAATCCCTGCTCTTTTATCATTAAATATTTAATATTTAATGTTAAAAAGCTTATGTAAAAACAATACTGCCCTTCATCTTATCATCTTAAAACCAGTTTTAATTTTGGACAAACTCCCAGCCTCTGTCTCTATGCAATAATGTACTTTATTTGATGATAAGGCTAAGTTTTACACATCTTTTTGTGTTTTAGTATTTTGTTAAATGATACACATTGTCACAAGTTGCAGCAGAGTGTTTGGAGTCCTCCCTTTGAGTGACTACATGTTATATACTCTCTCTCTCTATATATAGTATATATATATATACACTATAATTTTGAACTATTTCTCCTTCAGACATTTGTTCTTTACATTAAGTAACATGGGATTGATCTTAATGCCATCTGTTCCTCTTTTGTTAGCTTACAGCGGTGAGTTCTCTAGACAAGAATCCCTAGATCAACTGCCCCTAGAGACATTTCAATGCTGCATAGGCATTCCTGGTGTCTTTCTTCCTTTTTCCTTCTCTGTTTTTCTTTCTGAGACTGGGTCTTCCTCTGTAGCACATGTTGACTGCAAACTCCTGCTAATTTTCTTCCCTCAAGCTCCTGACTACTGGAATTAGAGGTGTGAGCTTGCTTGTGGAGATTATCTCGGAAAGTATTAAACGTGGGCCTTTTCATACCCAAAATGAAAACCACAGTTTTTTTTTAAAAAGCTACACATAGTGGAACATCTGTGTATATGTAAGTATGTATTATGTATGTAGGTATGATGTATGTAAACACACACATAGCACATGTTGAAGGATGATTATCAAGGTGCATAATGAAAGTTGACAGGGTAACTCTGGATAGAGGGAAGCGTTTAGGAGTAAGGGAAGAATAAGAGCAATTTAACGTCCAGTGAGATGATTGGGCAGAATGTAGTTTCCCTGTTCTAAAAAGCAAGCAAACTCTGCTCTTTTACTATGGCCACCCAGGAGCTCAGCCATCTGCTGATCTCGGAAACTCTCTGCCCCTTGCTGCACTCTAATGTGCTTGTGTGCTCTTCCCCAGTAGGTGAGCCATGGATGGCACAGGGCTTCCCCTTCTGTCTTTGCACACACGGCTCCACCTGACACTAAGATGCTGGAGCACTGTGATGCATCGACTAAGTTTTTTTTTTTTTGAGACAAGGTCTTACTATGTCATCCTGAGTGACCTGAAACTCCCAGAGATCCTCCTGCATCTGTTTCCCAAGTGCTGGAATTAAAAACACAAGCCATGATGCCTGGCTGGCTCAGACCCTTTTACTACCCCAAGTAACAGCTTTTAAGTTATTTCTGTTTTAAAAACTTCATCCTACAGATGTCCCTTCTCCCCTTCTTTATCCTCCTCTTAGCCCTTGCCCCACTCCTCTTACCCCATGTTCCTCCTTCCTTTTCTCTTTAAGCCATTCTCTGTAAACTGAGCTACTGCCAACATTGAAGTTAAGAGTAAACCCCTGGGGCCTGCTGCTCATCTTCCAGAAGCAACCTGATCATGGACACGAAAAACCTTTCATCCCTTGCTTTCCTCATCTACCAATTGGAGCCCTTACGGCTTCTTCATCCACAGAATAGTTGATGGTTAACCGAGTCAATGTGTTTGCGGCCATTAGAGCCGCGTCAGCACATAGTCTGTACTTAGCGGCAGTCAGACAAATGACCGAACCCTTCCCAAAGATTTATTAGAAGAAATCTCTAGAAGTCAAATTGCTGAGAGATAGGATTACAGGACCTTTTCTGCCCTTCCCATAAACAACTCACACAAACTTGTGCTGATTTCACCCGGGCAACTAGTGCTGACTTTAGGGCCTTTCACCACCTTACTCAGCACCGAGAGCTGGGATGGAGAACGGACACGTGCGTGCGTGTGGCCTGGTATTGCCTTGGCACTGAGCAGCCGGCCTCGTCTCCGAGGACTCTCCAGGGGGCTGTGAGGACCACCCTGCGGTAGCAGCAGGCTGCAAGCTGATCTTGGAGAGAAGTCGAGGAGGAATGTGATTGCCTCGGGATGCGACTGCTCTCTCAGGAAGATTCCTGGGAACATGAAGAGAGACATGCTTAAATGGTTCTGTGAGTGAGTCAAATCCAGGAATCTGTAGAATAAAAGGGCCATCGCACCACGGCCAGGCAGGGTTCCTGACAGAAGGCTTTCATGGAAGAACCAAGGAGGGCCGGAGAACGTGGAGCCAGCCCAGTCATTACCTCCCTGGTGCTTCCTGACCCACATTCACAGAAGCCTATTCTTTCTTCTTCTGCGAGGGACATTAATAGCTCCATTCTTTTTAGTAGACAGAGAGGTTCCGGGTATCTGAAGGGCTTAAGGATGACTGATGGGAACGACTGTAAGGAGTTCAACACATGCTGACAAAACCCAACTTCCCCAGAGTTACCTAACCACTAGCTCCCCCTTGCTTCTAATTTAGCAGTGGTTTGAGGCATTCTTAAGATTGTCTAGTATGTAAGCCAGGCTACTGGCCGAGGCTCCTACTGGCAGCGATGGAAAGCAAGGTCCAGCTACCATAACTATGATGAATAGAATGGGGCACCAATATTGACAGGCTATATCGATGGGAGAGGACTCCCTTCAATTTTTCACACATTCAATTTACTCAGTGAGCATAATTCCTAACTGCGTTCTAAATATTTGTCCTGATGCCCACAGATCAGTAGAGATCTCACTCCCTATCAGCAAAAACTTTTCTTTGCAGCAGATGAGAACCATTGCAGAAACACAGCCAATCAAAATGCAAAGAAGTGACTGTATGATGCGCAGTCTCAACTCTTACACCTACAGCGCACCTGCACCCAAGGCTCTGGGACTGTTGAAGGAAAGGTAGCAGGAAGATGGTAAGAGCTGGAGGAATAGGAAGTCCGCTGTGAGATCGCACCTTGTTGTGGGATATGTGGCCAATGTATGAAGATGTATTGTTGCAATTGGTGCAATAAAAAGCTGAATGCCTAATAGCTAGGCAGGAGAGGTAGGTCTGAATTCCAGGCAGACAGAGGGAGAGGGGATAGTCAAAGTGCACGGAGAGACCATCCAGAAGCAGAATGAGTCAAACACCCAGCATGAGACAGAGGTAAGTCACTTGGTAGAACATAGATTAATAAAAATATAGGTTAACGTAGGTTATAGGAGCAAGTGGATAAGCTTAGGCTAAGGCCAAGCTTTCAAAATTAATAATGAGTCACTGCATCGTCATTGTGAACTGGTGGCCCAAAAGAAAATGTGGCTACAGCATCTCCTAGAAATGCCAAGGAATCTACACCTATGAAGTCTCATCAACATGTCCACCTAAATGAGACCCGAACAAGGAAGTCACTGATAGAGAGGATAACATGGCAGGCAAAAAGCTCACAGTATCCCAACCCCCAAACAAAAATTTATAGGCAACCAAGGCATGCAGAGAGAGAGAAATAGTCCTTCCCCAGGGAAGAGCAGTTCAAATTGGTGGTCTGAAACCAAGTGGTCAGCCCTGAAATCATACTCAGACAAGCAACATTAAATGAATAATTTGTATTTATTTCCTTGTGAAAGCATACACAACAATTAAAAAGAGAGGTCATGAATTTGAGAGAGAGCAAAGGATCGTATATGCCATGAAAAGGAGGCAGGAAAAGGACAAAGGAAAATGAGGTAATTACATTTTAGTTTTAAAAACTAAAAAATGAACCCAAAAGGTAGAGAGAGTTTGAGAGGGAGAAAAAGCATGATACGTGTGTGTGTGTGTGTGTGTGTGTGTCTGGTAAGTCGGGTCCTACAGATTCCTCAGCCAACCAGCTCTACTCCACACCAACTTGTGTCTGATCAGTTAGGTGGCCCTCTTGGCCTCACCCACAGGGAGCAAACCTGAGACTGCCGAGCTTGTCAGTGCTCAGCAAGTTTGTTGACCTGATTAACCTATGATAATTATCCGCGGCAGCTACATGGGGGCAGAAAGGACTAAACAGACAGCCCTGTTGGCTGTGTCTCCACAGTTCAAATTCCACAGGACATTTGCGTCAATTTCTGGGGGCACAAGCTAGCGTCAGCTCCACAGAGTCCTTTCCCTGTTTGGCTCGTCCTTTCCCTTGCCCTCTAGCATGCACCTGCTGGGGGTCACTAATTTCCTTGTATAAAGAGGTGCAGAAAGAGGAAGGAAAGGCGAGCTACTCATTTCGAGGACAAGCTAAGCAGTGTGATACATATTTAAGACAAATGCTGAGCAGGGCAGGGGCCAAGTCTCCAAGAATTAAAGAGGTGTGTGTGTGTGTGTGTGTGTGTGTGTGTGTGTGTTTTACAGAGAAATTACAGAAGACACTGTCCTGAAATGACCTTCAGCAGAAGACTAGCTTTTGTCTGGCATGGCGACATGTCTAGGACCACGCGATGACCACGGTTTTGATGATTGCAAACTTGGTTTGCATTTTTAATTTCTGTATTTTTTAGTTTTATATCCATGAGCCCAGTTTTGTCATCTTATAAGAATAATAATGATTAATTATTAGCTTGTTATAAGGTCTGGAGATGGTAAATACAAACAGCATGGTACACAGCACAGAGAAAAATACCCAGCCACTAAAAACCGTGATGATAATTCTCATTGGTAATTGGGGCATCATGGGTGTGAGAAAGTCTTGGAAGCACAACTATACCAGTTACCATGACACAAGATGGAATCAGGAGCCTATGATGCATAGGTAAAAGAGCTCCTGAAGGTCTCTTATGAAGACTGGGATGTTTCTTCTGTGGTAAACAAGGTTGCTGGAGTGTCACATTCAAGAGAACAAGTAGCCTGGTTGTTCACTTCGGCCCCAGTAGGCTAGCACAAACTTAGTGTAACAAGTCATGGGTCCCCCTTGTAAACTGGATGAGTTGGTCTTTTTCTAGAAGCAAGGCTCAGGGAGTAAATGCCACAGGTTTTTGTCCATCTCACACCCTGAATCTGCCTCAGAAGGCTACATACAGGTCACACTCAGATCTAGGCCAATGCTACTGAGGTTTCCTTCTCCTCTTTCTCAAGTAGGGAAACTGGGTGTCAAATCATCCAAAAGCCTTCTTAAATTATGAAGGGGGGAAATTATAAAGACACTGAATAAAATTTGGAAGAAAATTGGTTGATCCAAATCATTTTTGGATTCTCTTCTTTTACTTTTATTCTGAATCCACTTCAATTTTAGTCAACCATCTTCAGAAAGGCTTTTAAAAATTTTGTTCCTTTCATCTAAAATGATACACCTTGCCCCATCTTTCATTTTAGCCTTTATGATTGGGGATTTTGCCATGGTTTTTACCTCCCCTAGCACTGAACAGGTAGGCTGATGCACATTTTCATTTTCCCAAGTTAATGCTGCCAAAGCATTATGAATAAAAGTAATTCTCCTTGTGATTTCGTTGGAATAAACTCCTTTTTCAGAATGGTCTGGCATTTTTGATATGTGTCATTGAACTGCGCTCCAAAAGATCAGTGATACATTTTGTTGTGTCCCAAATACTATGGAAGTATGAATTTAGCAGAACTAAATGTTATTTATAATTTGCTAATTCTGTTTTTATTGTTTGTCTATTTGTTGATTTGGGTATCCCATGTGAGACTGTGATAGTCAGTCATAGATAACCTGATGCTGGTCCCTTAAGGAACTGTGGAAAAACGAGTACTCTCAGAAATAAACTAGTTGGGAACATAGCCCCCAGGCCTGAGAGTTGTATTGGTCTGGACTCCAAATCCCAGCATGC